>SJYT01053836.1:0-32688 GCA_006410635.1 Cephalophus harveyi
CATTGCTTTTCTCTGGGATTGGAATGAAAACTGACCTTTTCCAGTCCTGTGGCCACTGCTGAGTTTTCCAAATTTGCTGACATATTGAGTGCAGCACTTTCACAGCATCATCTTTTAGGATTTGAAATAGCTCAACTGGAATTCCATCACCTCCACTAGCTTTGTTCATAGTGATGCTTCGTAAGGCCCACTTAACTTCACATTCCAGGATGTCTGGCTCTAGGTGAGTGATTATCTGGGTCATGAAGATCTTTTTTGGTTTGTGACATTGTACAGGAGACAGGGAGCAAGACCATCCCCTAGAAAAAGAAATGCAAAAAAAGCAAAATGGCTGTCTGAGGAGGCCTTACAAATAGCTGTGAAAAGAAGAGAAGCGAAAAGCAAAGGAGAAAAGGAAAGATATACCCATTTGAATGCAGAGTTCCAAAGAATAGCAAGGACAGATAAGAATGCCTTCCTCAGTGATCAATGCAAAGAAATAGAGGAAAACAACAGAATGGGAAAGACTAGACATCTCTTCAAGAAAATTAGAGATACCAAGGGAACATTTCATGCAAAGATGGGCTCAATAAAGGACAGAAATGGTATGGACCTAACAGAAGCAGAAGATATTGAGAAGAGGTGGCAAGAGTACACAGAAGAACTATACAAAAAAAGATTTGATTTGCATTTCTCTAATAATTAGCAATAATGAGCATCTTTTCTTGTGCCTATTGGCCATCTGTGTGTCTTCTTTGAGAATGTCTCCCTAGGTCTTTTGCCCATTTTTCAAGTGGGTTGTTTGTATTGTTGTTGTTGTGGAGTTGTACAAGCTGTTTGTATATTTTGGAAATTAAGCCCTTGTTGGTCACATCATTTGCAAATATTTTCTCCCAGTCCATAGGTTGTATTTTTGTTTTGTTTATGGTTTTCTTTGCTGTGCAAAAGCTTCTAACTTTGATTAACTCCCATTTGTTTATTTTGGCTTTTATTTCTATTGCCTTGGGAGACTGATCTAAGAAAACATTGGTACAGTTTATGTCAGAGAATGTTTTGCCTATATTTTCTTCCAGGAGTTTCGTAGTGTCTTATACTTAAATCTTTAAGCCATTTTGAGTTTATTTTTGTGTATGGTTTGAGAGTGTGTTCTAACTTTGTTGATATACATGTGGCTGTCCTACTTTCCCAGCACCACTTGCTGAAGAAACTGTCTTCTCTCCATTGTATATTCTTGCCTCTTTTGGGATGGTGACCCCTAACTGAGGGCATTGGGCAGGGGATAGAGCCAGCTCCAGTGGCACGGTCCTGACTGGTTTATTTGCAGCATACATGAGACACATTCAGAGATTCCTAGAAATAACTTAGTGGGGCATGGCCTGGAATATAGGGATGAGAGAGGGTGAGATACGGGTCACATTCTGCAGATTTTCCACTAGCTAGTACAGCTCAGGAAGTGGGTGATATAGAAACTAATCTTTTCCAGACTAGTTCTTTTTTAAAAATTTTAATTGAAGCATAATTGCTATACAGCATTGTGTTGATTTCTGCCAAACATCAACGTGTATACTTATGGCTGATCCATTGTTGATGTTTGGCAGACTAGTTCTTGAATGAATTCTATTACATGAATTTATTGGAATTAGATGACACCAATACAAGTTTGTCACCATTCTGGTTTCATAAGATAGGGTGTTTTCTTGATATTGGTCCCCTCAAGAAGATCATCTTGAGACCAAAATTCCATGCTAATAGTTCATTAGTGAGTTAATTCTAAGAAACACTGCTGGGGAGTGGGGAGGTGAGCTGGGGAAAAGAAGGTAACAAATACAGGGTGGGTGATTATGCTAGTTACGACTGTGGTCAACCTGTGTGCAGTATCACTGAGGAAATCCTGGGAAACCGATATAGAACACACACCTCAGTGTCAGCCCTCCTGAGAGGTATGGGAGCTGGCATATTCATTCATTCATTCACTCTTGTTATTCCCAGGGTGATGTTAATCCCTCAGCACCTCCACTGGAAAGGGCTGCTCTGGCAGCCAAAGAAGGTCCATGGAAGAGAACTGCAGGCACAGGCATTGGAAGCCAGATTAGTGTGCATGGAAGTGGTAAGTACGGGGATGTGGGTGGGTTGCAGGTGGCATCTGCTACACCGATGGTGTGGAAGTTCTTCTAGCTTTGTCTGCAGTTTGACATTGTTTGATGGATTTTCTTGCTGACAGACCTGAAAACCTCTACTGCCTGCTCTGTTCCCATTTCCATTCTCCTTGATTTTCCACTTCACTCTTAGGCTATGTGCCTCATTTGTTCTAATGTCTAAAATAATATATTTTTATTTTTATTTATTTTTGACTGTGCTGGGTATTCATTGCTGCATGTGGGCTTTCTCTAGTTGCAGCAAGTGGGGACTACTCTTTTCGTTGTGGTGCGTGGGATTCTCATTGCAGTGGCTTCTCTTCTTGTGGAGCACAGGCTCTAGTTGTGGGCTCAGTAGTTGTGGTTCCCGGGCTCCAGAGCACAGGCTCAGTAGTTGTTGCTCATGGGCTTAGTTTCCCCATGGCATGTAGAATCTTCCTGGACCAGGGATCAAACCCATGTCTCCTGCAATGGCAGGCAAATTCTTTATTACTGAGCCACCAGGGAGCCTCAGAATAATGTCTTTTTAACACTATTCTATGTACAGGCATGCCTGTTATATTGTACTTTGCAAATAATATGTATTTTACAATTTGAAGGTTTATGGCAATCCTTTGTTGAGCAAGTCTGTTGGCACCATTTTTTCCAGTAGCATTTGCTCACTTTGTGTCTTCGTGTTACATTTTGGTAATTCTTGAAATATTTCAAACATTTTCATTATTGTTTGTTATGGTGATCTGTGATCAGTGATCTTTGTTACTACTGGAATTGTTTGGGGCACCATGAATTGCACCTACGTAAGACAGCCAGCAGATAAATTGTTCATGAAAGGAGGAGTCAATCTAGGTGGCAAATTTCATTGTTGTCTTATTTTAAGAAATTGCCACAGCCACCCCAGTCTTCAGCAGACACTGCCTTGTTGAGTCAGCAGCCATCCACATTAAGGCAAGACCCTCTACCAGCAAAAGATTAAAATTAGCTAAAGGTCCAGATGATGGTTAGCATTTTTAGCAGTGAAGTATTTTGTAATGGAGATATGTACTGAATATAGTGTTTTTAAGATATCATACTATTGCACACTCAGTAGACTATAGCATAGCTTAAACATAACTTTTACATGACTGGAAAACCAAAAAACAGGTGTGACTCGGTTTATTGAGATATTTGATTTGTTGTGATGGTCTGAAACTGAATCCACAGTATCTCCAAGGTGTGCCAAGTTGCCTGTATCGAGGAACAAGTTAACATTTGAAAAAGAATATGTCATCATGATCATGACCTGCCTCGTGAGAAATCTGTATGCAGATCAGGAAGCAACAGTTAGAACTGGACATGGAACAACAGACTGGTTGTTGGGTTTTGGAAAATCCAGGATGGTGTCCATGTTCAGCTCCTTAGTAGCTGTGTGATCCAGGACTGGCTAGTCTGGTTTTTCATTTGTAAAAAAAAGGCTAAAAGTTCTCCTAGGGATCATTGTGAAGACTGAATTGAGACAATAGGTGAGGAAATTCTCTGTAAACTATAGATAGCTCCATACAGTTGCATACACTAATAAAAAATTATTATTTTTAATAATAAAATTATTATTTCTCATGTTTAAAAAAATGAAACCAACAAGCAAATATTCAGTGATACAAGTTAGAATCAAACCAGAAATTAAGGAGATGTAGTTCAATATGGAGACACAGATTGCTGCTTTTTAAAAAAAATTTATTTTTTAAATTCACAGATTGCTTTATGATAATTTCTTTCCATATGGTTTTGATATGGGATGCTTACGGGTGATAAATGGGGAACTGTGACAATATGATGTATGTGCACAAGTTTATTTCAAGATTCATAACTTGCCTTTCTGGCAAGATACAAACTAAGAGTTTCATTTGACCCTGTTCGGCCTATTGTCTCTTTCAGACTTAGAAGACTATAAATAAGTCTGATTTACTCTTCAGTAACTCCTTAAAAACATCATAGGGTTAACTGAACCCCAGGTGGCAGAGGGTAGTGTAGGAGTTGTAAGTCTGCAGTCCAGGTTCCCTGGGGAGAGCTGGGTGGCTCTCTAGACTGGGTTTCTGTAGATGTACATGTGGTGGATTTGCCACAACACATGTCTGGACGTCGGCATTGTAGCATATGAAATCCAAGTTTATCAACTTACAGAGTATCGATCTTTCTCTCTGGAGTGGACTTCCATCATCCCTACTCATCACCTGACATCTAAGACCTAAATACCAAGTCATCAATTTTCAGGGAGAATTATAGTTACCAAGAAAACCAAAGTTTTCTAGTTAACATTTGAGAAGCCAAATTTCAATCAGAAAATTGCCTGATGACCTTGATATCAAAACCAGTATCACCAGTCATCTGATTGGAATATCAAAGGGTTTGTTAGTCGAGTTTGAGTGTATGCGACAAAATTCTCTTTTGGCTACCTAAGCAGAAAAATAGTTTATTATAAGTTCTCAGGTAGTTCATAAGAAATGATGGGCAGGCTGGAGAACCAGGCTCAGAAGAATGAAACCAAGAGAGGCTATGAGTGGCGGCCGTGGCAGGACATGCTGTCATCTGTTGAGTGTGTTGCTGTTGTCCCAACTCTGAGCAGCTGATGCAGCCAGTATCTACAGACCCACACTGCTGATACTCCTGCTGGTCTTCTGAAAATGCTCACATTACCGTGTGCAGCTTCTCAACTGTCCCCAAATCTTTGTTTCTCTCCTTCAAGATCCAAAGACCCAGGTTGGAGCATCTGGTTGCAGAATTTAGGTCATGTGCATCTACCCAGCTGGCATAACACTAAGAGAGGAAATGCATGTTCCCAGATCCATGCTTCTCAAAGTATAGTCTGCAGACTGGTGCCAAGTTATGGACTGTTTGTTTTTTGTGATGAAACAAAGGACTTGTGCTCAAAATAGAAATCAATTTAGTGCTTTCTCTGTTGAGAAAATTTATCTCTGGAAAAAGGGTCAGCTTTACAGAGCAGCACTTCTCTAGACTCCGTGGTAGGAGGATCTGCCATCAGAGGGCTCTCCCAAAAGGAAGGGTACTTGGAAGCTGTGTGGTCAAAAAAGAACAAGTGTTCACCACGTGTGAGATCAGGCTGAGGAAGCCTGCTGCCTCTTACTCTACCATGGATATGCACCTGCCGTCAGGAATGTGTGACTCCTGTGGATCGGAATGCACCTGGCTGGTGCTTGGTTGGTTGTGATGATACTGATTCTGGTGTTGTTTTCTTTTCTGCAGGGTGAGTATCTAGCTACCCTCTTGGGAAGGGAGAGGTGGAGGAGACAGTCTTCTGTCCATCTAAGTTGGCTTGTTGTGATTCCTCAGGGTGGTGAGGAACCCTTGCTGAGATGACTATGGAGTGGCATCATCATCTGTCCATTCCAGGTCCTGTTCTTTCGTCTTCACCAAAACAAATACTCCCAGAACTCCCATGGAGGTGTGAACAGTTCTTAATTCTGTAGTTCAGGAAATGATCCCAGTGCACAAAGTTGGGGGATGGTGTGAGAAAAGGAGGCATTGAGATCAAGTACATGACTGTCACTGGATCACAACAAACTGTGGAAAATTCTTCAAGAGATGGGAATACCAGACCACCTGACCTGCCTCTTGAGAAGCCTGTATGCAGGTCAGGAAGCAACAGTTAGAATTGGACATGGAACAACAGACTGGTTCCAAATAGGAAAAGGAGTCTGTCAAGGCTGTATATTGTCACCCTGCTTAGTTAACTTATATGCACAGTACATCATGAGAAATGCTGGGCTGGAGGAAGCACAAGCTGGAATCAAGATTGCTGGGAGAAATATGAATAACCTCAGATATGCAGATGACACCACCCTTATGGCAGAAAGCAAAGAAGAACTAAAGAGCCTCTTGATGAAAGAGAAAGAGGAGAGTGAAAAAGTTGGCTTAAAGCTCAACATTCAGAAAACTAAGATCATGGCATCCAGTCCCATCACTTCATGGGAAATAGATGGAGAAACAGTGGAAACAGTGACAGACTATTTTCTTGGGCTCCAAAATCACTGCAGATGGTGAGTGCAGCCATGAAATTAAAAGATGCTTACTCCTTGGAAGAAAAGTTATGACCAACCTAGATAGCATATTAAAAAGCAGAGACATTACTTTGCCAACAAAGGTCTGTCTAGTCAAGGCTATGGTTTTTCCAGTAGTCATGTATGGATGTGAGAGTTGGACTATAAAGAAAGCTGAGTGCCGAAGAATTGATGCTTTTGAACTGTGGTGTTGGAGAAGACTCTTGAGAGTCCCTTGGACTGCAAGGAGATCCAACCAGTCCATTCTGAAGGAGATCAACCCTGGGATTTATTTGGAGGGAATGGTGCTAAAGCTGAAACTCCAGTACTTTGGCCACAAAAAGCAGAGACATTACTTTGCCAACAAAGGTCTGTCTAGTCAAGGCTATGGTTTTTCCAGTGGTCATGTATGGATGGGAGAGTTGGACTATAAAGCTGAGCACTGAAGAATTGATGCTTTTGAACTGTGGTGTTGGAGATGGCTCTTGAGAGTCCCTTGGACTGCAAGGAGATCCAAACAGTCCATCCTAAAGGAGATCTGTCCTGGGTGTTCATTGGAAGGACTGATGTTGAAGCTAAAACTCCAATACTTTGGCCACCTGATGCAAAGAGCTGACTCATTTGAAAAGACCCTGATGCTGGGAAAGATTGAGGGCAGGAGGAGAAGGGGATGGCAGAGGATGAGATGGTTGGATGGGATCACTGACTCAACGGACATGAGTTTGAGTAGGCTCTGGGAGTGGTGATGGACAGGGAGGCCTGGCGTGCTGTGATTCATGGGGTCGCAAAGAGTTGGACACGACTGAGCGACTGAACTGAACTGAACACATCTTTTTTAGAATATACATTTTCTCCCATGTCCTTGGGGCCATCTCCTGGAGGCTCCCATGTGTTCCCAAGGTAAAGCCCAGCTCCTAACATGGCACTGATACTTTTTAGGAGCCTTTCTTTGTCTTTCCCACTGTATATTTCTAAATATTTTCTGACACAAATTTGCATCTATGCACCCAAACAGTGGTAGGAGCTGGGAATAAATATGAACAAAGCAGAGAAGATTCCAGTCTTTACAGAGCATATAGTGGGTAAAATTGACTATAAACAATCCAAAATATAAAATAATTGCAGGGAATTCCCTGGAAGTTCAGTGGTTAGGACTCTGTACTTCCACTGTGGAGGGCCCAGGCTCAATTCCTGTTTGGGGAAGTAAGATACAAGATACCACAAGTCACATGGTGCAGCAAAAAAAAAAAAAATTGCAAACCATGAGTGCTACAGAGAGAGATGACACTACTAGCTGCCATATGGCACAGGAAAACTTGGCTGGAGGTGAGAAGGTCACAGAACAGCAGGCTGGGAGATCAACTGGGTCAGGCACATGGGCACAGATGCCATCAAGGTTAATGATGGGCTAGGGAAGAGGGACTCGGTGAGCCCAGAGTCAAAGCCTTTCATGAATCAGGTGGATTCCCAACAGGACAGTAGATGATAAAACCTGATGTCATTAACTTCTAAGGAATTCTGGATCCTGAAGGAGAAAAATAAATCATGTGAATATAGGAAAAGGAAGCAAGGAAGAGGCTTATCTCTTGGTCCTGAGGTGCACAGGTTTAAGAACCCAGGATTACACAGGACAAAGGACTAAGAGTTGCTATGATTGCTACAGATCAGAAATGAGTAACATAGTCTTCATCTTGAAGGGGCTGTTATGTTAACTCCCAAACAGTTGAGAGGAGAGGGGTGGGGAGGAGATGGAGTTCAGAGTGAGTGTCCTGTGCTAGTCAACAGCTGGAGAAGCTGGGCTACTAATGATAACAGAAGTAAATATGTGAGAAATGGGAGGACAGATCGTGAAAATTGTAGTTTGGGTCCTGAATATATGGTTCCCTGGCTTCATTTTCACTTTGTGTGGCTTCTGGCTTCTGCTCACTTGTGATTGCTCTGAGCTTCAGAAGCCTGAAAGGGATGCTTGACTAGGCGTAACAATGTGCTTGTCCACACACTCAAGCCTTTGCAAAGCTGTTCTGACTCAGTAGTTTCCCTGTCCTCTGACCTCCCATTCATGATACAAGTCAAATTTCACTTCCTCTTTGAGCTCCCCAGTCACCAATTTGTACCTACCCACACCCTAAGTGAAAAAGAGCAGACACTTGAATCACCCGGATTCTCACAGCTTCTATATCCTGATAAACTCAAGTGTCCACACTTGGTGGCTTGTTCTTTGAATGAAGCTTCTCGCTTCCATTGTTTTGATCACTTCAACTGCCCTTCTTCGCCCGAGTGAGTATAGACTCCCTCTGTTTCAATATTCAGAAAGCATTCCTTGCTTCACCCTGCTTTTATTTCTTAATTTCTTCACTGGGGCTTAAAATCAACTTGGAATTGACTGAAAATGGGCCTGGTTGTCACTGGGTGAATGAGTGGAAGATATCACTCTATATGTGGTCTTAACATTCAAGAGATTTTAGTTGCAAAGTAGACTAGATTTATGATCACTGTTGTGTTGCTTGCCACCTTTAACATATATATCCATTTATTTAGAGGGTATTGACAAATGACAAGGTGTAGACAGATTACCTGTTTCTAGATACATAGTGTGGAAATTAGAACACAGTCATGGTTGAAGGTGAAGGTGAAGGTGAAGTCGCTCAGTCGTGTCCGACTCTTTGCGACCCCGTGGACTGTAACCTTCTAGGCTTCTCTGTCCATGGGATTCTCCAGGCAAGAATACTGGAGTGGACTGCCATTTCCTTCTCCAGGGGATCTTCCCGACCCAGGGATCGAACCCAGGTCTCCCACATAGGAGGCAGACGCTTTAACCTCCGAGCCACCAGGGAAGCCCCCAGTCATGGTTAGGACAACACAAAACATCCAAATCTACTTTAGCACAGATTAATGAATAAGATATTTGACGAAGAGTATGCATATATAACATGAAAAAAAAGTGCTAGTCACTCAGTTGAGTCCGACTCTTTTGTGACCCCTTGGACTGTAGCCTGCTAGGCTCCTCTGTCTGTGGAACTCTCTAGGCAAGAATACTGGAGTGCGCTGCCATTTCCTACTCCAGGGAATCTTACTGATCCAGGGATTGAACCCTGGTCTGCATTGCAGGCAGATTCTTTATTGTCTGAACCACCAGGAAATACCCATTATATAGCATATTGCTTTTAAAAAAATATATATTTATTTATTTGGTTTTACCAGGTCCCAGTTGCGGCATGTGAGATCCAGTTCCCTGACCAGGGATCAAACCTGGGCCCCCTGCATTGGGAGCACAAGTCTTGGCCATGCTAAAAGTCCCAGTATATTGCTTTATAAATGATACAAATTGCTTTTGAAAATAATGAAACCTCATCAGAATGCTCCCCAAAGATATTCACAACTTCACCTCAAAAAGGATGAATATTAACTTACACGGAAAAAAAAAAAAAAGATTTAAGGACCTTGAAAGGGCAAGATTATCCTGGATCATCTAGATGTGCCCACTCTAATCACATGAGTCCTTTCCAAGCTGTAGTCACAGGGAGGTGTGAGTGCAGAAGAGAGAACCCGAGAGACTGCAGTGGGAGACTCAAGCCACACTTGCTAACCTGGAAGACAGAGGCCATGAACTAGGGGATGCAGGCGCCCTCGATAGACTGGAAAAAAAAAAAGAGAACCAGAATCTCCCCTGGAGCCTCCAGACAGGAGCAGGGCCTCGCTGACACCTTGGTTTTAGCTCAGTGAGATTCCAACTCTGTTGGAAGCCACAGAGTTCATAGTAATTTGATACCGCAGCCACAGGAAACCAAAACAAGACAGTATTATAAGGCAGATGGAATGGCTTTCCAGAAAGACCAACCAACCAACCAGCCTAGTGAAACCCTGGCTGAGAGTTGTATATAATTTAGATAGAAATGGGGAACGTGACTGGAGAACATGAATTATCTTTGATCATTATTTTCCAGACAAGCCTGATGATCACTTAAAACCGAGAAAAAGACAGCACAATATCCACCAAGATGTTCACAGTATTGCTTCAATGGTGGGATTATGGATAGAGCAGTCCCCCCTTATCTGAAGTTTCACTTTCCATGGTTTCAGTAACCCACAGTCAACTTCAGCCTGGAAATACTAAATGGAACATTCCAGAAATAAACAATTCATAAGTTTTAAATTGCATACCATTCTAGTACTGTTGTCGGGGGAGTGTGTAATTTCCTTGGTTCTGTCTTGCCACAGCAAAAATTTGAATTAACAGATGGACCAGTGTTATAGCTCAGTTTTATTGGCAGGTAAAGAAAAATACATCCTCGAAGCGTGAGGGCAGGCAGTCCCAAAAAAGGAGAAGAGAAGTCCTGGCCTCAATTTTGGCTCCTCTTTTTATATGCTTTTTCTCCTCCCCCTGAGCCTGCCCTATGTGAATTGGCCTAGCCAGGAGGGCTGTTTGTTTTACCTGAGGTCCTCACTCCTGTCCTTGGACCTTCCTTTGTTCTATTTTTGTGGACTTTTAGCCACCGCCATTTTAGACTCCCTTTTCCTATTCTAACTACCTAACATTCCCCCCTCAAGAGATGGGAGGCCCAATTCTTTGGGAATGAGGGCATAGAAGTCTTTCTGGCTACTTCCTGCTGAACTGGGATGGTGAGGGGCATTGGGCCTCCCCCCTCTTGCTAGTCTTAAGCCTCAGAGTCCTTATAGTGGGGTCCATCTAAGGGTGAGTGATATTTTCTGTGGTTGGCTGTAGTTTTATATATCCTTGCTGAACTGGCACTGCATGTTGTAGCTTGTGGACCTGGGCAGGGACAAAACAGGTTAGACAGTTGAAAAGATATGGAGCAATCATAAGCAGCATCAATATGGTGATAATAGGAATTGGTAGGGGTATTAGTCAACTCCAAAATCCCCTCGCCAGGAGAAGGATCCCCCAAAGAGAGACTGTAGCCACCCCAAGGACTCTCCAACTCATTCTTTGAGATCCTATAGGATCTGAATGTTTTCCTTGAGGACTGTGAGGCTTTCTTTAACTTAGCTGGAGGTGAGGTATTTACCCAGAAACATCAAGACTCATTCAAGATGACTCAAGCCTCTCCTTATTCAGAGATCAGGAGATCTATCTCCTGTCTGTTTTAGAGTACAACCCCTGCAAAGCTGTGTGGCTTTTTACCACTATCCTGAGAAATCTTATCCCCAGAAACTTAATTTGGGGGGTGTTCATTAGAATGGCACTCATTTGCAGTCCTGAATAGGTATCTGAGATCTCCCAGGGGCTCATGGGTGTATTGAGTGTCCTCTTCTGTTTTCTTTCATGGCTTGACTAGTGAGTAGTGAATCCAGGAGTCATGAACTGGTATTTTCACTGCTGTGGGGGTAGAAAGTATTACAGGGTAGGAGCCCTCACATGTGGGATGGAGTTGAGACTTTGGGGACCCATCCTTCCAGACTTTAATTAGGACTTGAGTCCTTGGAGCATATAGTGGTGGCTTTTTAGAATCTTTTGGGTCCTGGTTGATACCCCAAAGCATATACCTTGTTGGAACTGTCCAATGGCCATGGTATAAGACTGGAGGGTCTGAGCCTCTGGATCTAGGAAGAGGTCATTGACATAAACAAAAGGTCTCCCAGATAGCATCTCAGAAGGACTAAAACCAACCTGTTCCTTAGGGGCAATATGGGTGTGTGGAGGACAGCTATTGGTAAAGCCTCTTTCAATCCCAGGGAGGCCTCCTGGGTTATCATTTTTATTTGCCAATTTTAATAATTGGCTGGCTCTTTCTACTTTTCCTGAAGACCGAGGCCTCCAGGCCCAATGGAGATAATAAGTAATACCCAATGCTTTAGAGACCCCTTGGGTGACCTTAGAAGTAAATGATGTCCTATTGTCCATTTGTAATGACCTGGGCAGACAAAATCTTGGAATGATTTCATGAAGCACTTTTTTTTTTTTTTTTTTTAACCACCTCCTCAGCCTTCTCAGTCCAGGTGGAAAAGCCTTATCCATCTTGTGAATATATCTATCATGACTAATAGGTATTTATGCCCTTGAGAAACTGGCATCTGCCAGTCCTCTCCTGGGTAGGTCCCACGTCATTGGACAGGCTGGGCCAGCTGGGGTTTTTGAGCTCTTTGGGGGTTAGCTGGCAAGTGGGACAAGAGGAGACCACTTGCCTTATAGTCATTTGGAGGCCTGTTCCTCTGAAGGACCTTTCTAGTAATCTTTGGAGGGCCTTCTCCCCTAAATGAGTAGTGACAAGTAAGGAGTTAACCAACTTCCACTGGAGGTTCCCAGGTAGAAAAAGGAGTCCCTCCTTGTGGAACCACCCCATATGATCTTCTTGAAAGCCCTCTCTCATAGCTTTAAGAGTCTCACCTTCAGGATATGAAGGAGTTTCTGGCAAATTAGTCTGTGGAACTAAGGTGGCAACCACATTGTTCTGTAATGCTGCTCTCTTAGCTGCCTGATCAGCGGCAAAAATCTGAAGTGACGGATGGACCCGTGTTATAGCTCAGTTTTATTGGCAAGTAAAGGAAAATACATCCTTGAGGCATGAGGCAAGTTGACCCAAAAGATGTGAATTGAGTCCCTGGCTCAATTTTGGCTCCTCTTTTTATGTGCTTTTTCTCCTCCATCCTGCCCTATGTAAATTGGGCTAGCCAGGAGGGCTGTTTGTTTTACTTGAGGTCTTCACTCCAGTCCTCAGACCTTCCTTTGTTCTATTTTTGCGGGCTTTTCCCTCTTTGTCTTTTAGCCACCGCCATTTTGGACTCCTTTTGCCTATTCTAACTACCTAACAGTGTGATGAACTCTTCCTGTCCAGTTCCATGCCCCCAAATGTGGTCCCAGCCACAGACATGATCGGCTCCTGACAGGCAACCCAAAGTTTAAGGTCCTCCTTCTGACCTACCGACAGAAGGTCAAGTAACCTAACACACTGCCTACACCACTGACATCTGCTTTTCATCACACAGGCATTTCGTCTTCTCACACTGTCCCAAGAAGGGTGAGAACAGTACAATAAAACATTTTGAGCGAGACCACATTCATATAACTTTTATTACAGCATACTTTCTGTTTTATTATGAGTCATTATTGTTAATCTCTTACTATGCCTATTGCCATTTCCTACTATGCCTAATTTATAACCTAAACTTTATCATAGGTATGCATGTCTAAGAGAAAAACGGTATCTATGGAGTTTGGTCCTACATATGATTTCAGGCACCCACTGGCAGCTTGGAACATAGTCCCCACAGATGACAGTGGGCACTGTACATATGTGTATATATTTCCCCTATCCATTTATCCATATGTTGCAGGAAGAGGGACCCCTTCCAGGGCCCGAAACCGGGCTCTTGTCTAACACTCGGAAATGAATTGCCCGAGGAGACAACGTGCTGACAAAGCAAGAGACTTTATTGGGAAAGGGCACCCGGCTGGAGAGCAGTAGGGTGAGGGAACCCAGGAGAACTGCTCTGCCACGTTGCTCGCAGTCTCGGGTTTTATGGTGATGGGATTAGTTTCCGGGTGGTCTTTGGCCAATCACTCTCATTCAGAGTCTTTCCTGGTGGCTCACGCATCGCTCAGCCAAGATGGATGCTAGCGAGAGGGATTCTGGGAAGTGGACAGACACGCGGTGTCTCCTTTAGACCTTTCCTGAGCTCTTCCGGTTGGTGGTGGCTTATTAGTTCTGTATTCCTTATCAGGATCTCCTGTCAGAAAACTCATGCAAATGGCTACTATGGTGCCTGGCCAGGGTGGGCGGTTTCAATCAGTGTGCTTGCCCTAACACATATACTTGCTTAGCTTTTTTATTTTTGTACAAAATATATATATCACTTTGTATGTTAACAAAATACTTCACAAAAAGAAAATGGAAGTGAGCAAAAGAAGAAATTATTTACTGCAAAAAAATTTGGTTCAAAGGTCATTCATACTGAAAATCATGACCCAAGACCAAGTTTTCCAGTCAGTAATAAATTCTCTTTCTAAATACTCTGAGGTGCCACACACACACACACACACACACACACACACACACATCTGTGAATCAAAAATTAGAATTTTAAAAAACCTTCATATAGCACTATAATCTTTATATTTTCCTAATATTCAAAAGAATATTCTTGATGAAATCAGTGTGGATATTACCAACTGTGATTTTTTTTTTTTCTAAACATAGTAATAATGAGATTTGTCAACATTGGGAAGTTACAAAATCACATGTGGGTGAAAGATTCTTTCAGAGTGGGAGACAGACTGATGGATTGAAAAGTTCACTGATACAGTTTCAGTTTCCCCATTCAACCAGCCTTTAAGAAGTTATGACTTGCTGAGCTACTGTTGAACCAAAGACGAAAGTTCATTTACATGAGAAGACTATTAAATACCCTTCCCTTTTCTAATTAAATATCCCTCTGAGATCAGATTTTCTTCAGATACTTCAACCAAAACAACATATCACAAGGGATTCCAAGCCCAGGATACTGCTAGAATCCAGTTTTCCTCTATTAAAACAGACATTAAAGAAACTGTCAAGTATGAAACAATGACATTCTTCTAATTCATTTTATTCCAAAACATGTTTTATGCAAATACTTATTTTAACAGGCAGTGGATTACTGTCATTTTAAAATATTTTAAAAACATCTAGCTATCAATTTCTAAGATAGTAAATATCCACATAAACAAAAGTTCTCAGTAATTTTTAAGAGTGTAAATGGGTTTGGGAGAGGAAGTCTGAGAATGGCGAAATAAAGCCATTAGGAAGTTCTAGAATCTAACAACTTCTGACAGAGAGATGGAAAAATTGTCAGCAAAGGAGTCTTGTTTATTTGACACACCTGTTGTCTCAGCAAGGGTTAGTTCAGTTCAGTTCAGTCGCTCAGTCGTGTCCGACTCTTTGCGACCCCATGAATCGCAGCACGCCAGGCCTTCCTGTTCACCACCATCCCTCAGAGTTCACTCAGACTCAAGTCCATCGAGTCCGTGATGCCATCCAGCCATCTCATCCTCAGTCTTCCCCTTCTCCTCCTGACCCCAATCCCTCCCAGCATCAGAGTCCTTTCCAATGAGTCAACTCTTCGCATGAGGTGGCCAGAGTACTGGAGTTTCAGCTTTAGCATCATTCCTTCCAAAGAAATCCCAGGGCTGATCTCCTCCAGAATGGACTGGTTGGATCTCCTTGCAGTCCAAGGGACTTCCAAGAGTCTTCTCCAACACCACAGTTCAAAAGGGTTAAGGATATTAGAATTCAGACTTCCCTCATGGCACAGTGGATAAGAATCCACCTGCCAATGCAGGCAACATGGGTTGTACCCCTGATCCAGGAAGATTCTACATGCCAGGGAGCAACTAAGCCCTTGAGCCACAACTACGGAGCCTGTGCTCTAGAGCCAGGGAGCCACAACAAGAGAAGCCGCCACAATGACAAGCCTGTCCACCACAGCTAGAGAGTAGCCCCGAGCTCGCTGCAACTAGAGAAAGCCCACATGCAGCAATGAAGATCCAGGGCCCCTATAAATAAACAAATAAAATCACAGTTCTAAGAATAGTTCCAGTTATCCATGCAACTTCTAAGGTTTCTAGTTGTTGTGATGAATTGTAAATGAATTACTTTAATATAAAAGAGATTTTCCTATCCTATAAGTAATAAAAAGTGCAAAAGTATGAAAGATTTTGATCCCTTGCTTCAGGAGAAGATGGTACTTTATTAAAAGAAAGGAGAAAAAAAATAAGAAGGGAAATTGATACTAGAAGGTAAGAGTTTTGGAGCTGTTCTAGAGAAAATAGCCACTAAGAAACTTTGGGATAGGGACTTCCCTGGCGGTCCAGTGGTTAGGCTCCCCATCTCCACTGCAGGAGGCACGGGATCGGGTCCTGGTTGGGGAACTAAGATCCCACATGCCATGCAGCCAAAAAAAGAAGATATAAACTCTGCAATAAACAGAATTACATACCAAGAAAAGACTGGAATCTCTAACTTGGCTGAAGAGATATTTGAAACAAGGGTAATATGTCAGCTAAAATAAAACCTCAAGAAACATTCTCTATTCCTGTAGTTTTCATAAAGTATAACATCAATGTAGATAACCAGAGAAAACATAATTTTTATCCATATAATTTCTCAGCTGCCTTGTCACCACTAGCTGGGCAATGGCCATGGTGACAAATAACAGCCCTTAAACTGACAATCTGTAATAGAGTTCACATACGGAGAACTGGGAATTCATTTCAGGTAATTTAATTTTCCCTCTCTATCCAGCAGGGAAAATGTCTCAGATATTTTCCAGAGTAAATGATCACGTTCCCCTGAAGATGATTCTAGAGGTACAGTATATTAATGCTAGTTAATTGAGCTAGTGATTCCCTCAACACTCTGGCTTCACTAGCTACACGCAGGAGCTCAATGGACTGTAACACAGCGCTGGCCTGAAAGGGCTATTGAATTACTCCACCGCTGCACACCCTTCAGATGCAAGACACTGACCTGATGGTGATCCAGATGGAGGCTGATGGTTGGAACTCACTGATGTCTTTGTACCACTGGCCACTTTTTTTTTTAATGCTCATTCACTTAAGCCCTGTCACAGCACATCTACTGTCTCATAAATTAGCAGTTAAGAGAAAATACAAAAGCTTGTTTTAAAAAAAAATTGGATTAGTGGTCTACTCTCTCTGAGCGAGAAGCTATGGATGAAAAAGCATATGATTTAATAATAACTGCATTATAACAATCGTTACGATGTTGAGGACACAAACGCAGAAGGTGTTTGTGGATTTTTGGCAAAGAGCATCCATTGCCTCTTTGCCATAGAATACTCATTGCCTTTTGAGGACGATCTCATCTCCCACTGAATTTAATCTGGTGGAGCTTGTTAGACAGATGTTTCTGCCTTGCCAAGCTGATGGCTGGGCACATGATCCAAACTTGATGCACCTTCCATGCAACTTAAATCTTGACTAGAGTGCCAGAAACTGAGAATAGCTTCAGTGATTTATTCTAGAGGCACAAACTAGGAAAAGCCGTTCTCGCTCCCACTTCATTCCTGCCTTTCCCATTCTCCAGTTACCTGGGCTCCTGTCCATAGAACTCTGCTTCTCCAGCCACGGATTCTCTGAATTCCTGATACCTGTCCAGAAAACTTCTTTTTATCAATTAATTGGAGGATAATTGCTTTACAATATTGTATTGGTTTCTGCTGTACATCAGCATGAATCAGCCATAGGAATACATTTATCCACTCCCTCTTGAACCGCTCTCCCACTTCCCACCCCATCCTACCCTTCTAGGTTGTCACAGAGTGCAGGTTTAAATTCCCTGAGCCATACAGCAAATTCCCACTGGCTATCTATTTTGCTAAAATAAACAAGCAGCTCCTATTGCCCAATACCCCAAAAACAAACAACCCAATCAAAAAGTGGACAGAAGATCCAGACACTTCTTCAAAGAAGACAATACAGATGGGTAATAAACACATGAAAAAATGCTCAACATCACTCATTACTACAGAAATGCAAATCTGAACTACAGTGAGGTATCACCTCACACCAGTCAGAATGGCCATCATCAATGGCCATGATGATGTGTGGAGAGAGGGTGTGGAGAAAAGGGAACCCTCTCGTACTATTGGTGGGAATGGAAACTGATGGAGAACAGTCACTATGGAGAACAGTCACTACAGAGATTCTTTAAAAAACTAGGAACAGAACTACCATATGACCCAACAATCTCAGAAAACTTCCTTTTGCTTAAGTTAGTCAGAGCCTAGCCATCCAGTTTTTAGCTTGCAACCAAAGAGGCCCCATATAAACAAGTGTCCCCATATGTATTACATTTAAACCTGCTAAGAGGAATTGTAATTTCTTGCTACCTAAGGAACATTAGTCAAAACTTCCCTGCTGGTCCAGTGGCTAAGATTCTGCGCACCCAATGCAGGAAACCTGGGTTCGATCCCTTGTCAGGGTACTAGATCCCACATGCTGCAGCTAAGACCCAGGGCAGCCAAATAAATAAATAAAAATAAAATTTAAAAAAGTCTTAGCCATGTGCAAGAATGTGCTGGCATAAATCCCTCAAACCTTGGTCAATTCAAACACCCCAAGTATTCATGAGAACAAAGAACGAAAAGAATCACTGCACAACACACACTCTGCACCAGGCATTGTGCGCAGCCCTAGGGCAGATATTGGAAATATGGAGATAAGAATAAAACGACTGCTTGTCTTCAAAGAACATACAATCTAACGAAGCAAACAGACATGCACACAGATAAAACCCATGCAGAGGTCTGAACAAAGGACCGGGGGAGTGGGTACAGAAGAAGCTGCACTTTCCCTCTGCCAAGAAGCTCGAGGAGGAGTCTGGCTTACAATTAATTGGATTTCTCCAACCTGAGAGGGAGAGGAAATGTCTCAGGAAAATTAAAGACAGATCATGAAAGACGGTGGCTTGATTGGGAACAAAGAGAGGGTCCCGGCAGTTAGAAGGCAGAGTGCAGGAGGTATGAACGTGAGAACAGGGGGTGGGAGAGCTGGTGGGTGTGATGCTGGAGCGAGGTTGGGTCTGGGTTTGGGGAACTGGCTGTGGAGACCCTGGACATGGATTGGGATTGGAAAGGTGAGCCCGCCTTCCAGCAGGAGAGGCAGAGAGCAAATGTCCAGTGATGGAGTGAGTTATTTCACTGCAGCCACGGTCATTGCTGAAAATTGAAGCACGCAGCCCGCCGGGGTCATAGGATCTGATTGAAACCATCTGTGGGCATGTGACACGTGACACACATGCACAAGCATGTACACACACATGATCCTTGTCTTAAGATAGTGCTGCCAGGCTGCGAAAAATTGACCATACTGTGTGGCGAGAAAAGAGCCTTGGGGAGGAGGGAGCCGGGCAAGGTGAAGTGGCGGAAGCCAGGGTCACAGAAGCACAGGTCCCCTGTGGGGATCTGTGGCCTCAAGCTCACACAAGCCTCAAATTTAGATACCTAGCTCCAGCTGAGGTTGTGCACACACTTGCCCTGTACCTGAGTATTTAAAGCATCGGTTTATTAAGTAAACATGCCATAGTTTTTGACTCCCCATTTTATCTTTTGGGGGGTTTCTTCTTCATAGCATCTAACATTCCACAGGCATTGGACCCCTCTCACCTCTGCTGGGGGCTGGGAGCCGGTTACCCAGGCCTTGTTGGCTGTGGCAGGCAGTGGGGGCCTCAGAGGGGTTTGGTCCACACCTGAGAATAGCTGTGGCCATTTTTCCACATTAATCATCTCTGTCCTCTTTTCACCGCTGCCTGCCAAGGGGAGTATTTTAAGCCTTGTTTTACAAATGGGGAAACCAAGGCTAAGAATAGGCTAAATAATTCCCCAGTTCACACTGCTGGAAATGGTCAAGTCAGCAGAATAGTACAGGCCTGACTCCCAAATTCAAGCCCCCTCCACTGACTGCCTCATGGCCTCTCCACTGCCTGGCAGGACTTTAAGAAATAGTGGGCACCACTGGAGAGAAGGTGCACTGCACTTCAGGCTGCACTGCAGCCCCTCAAATTCAGGGCCTGAAATTCTAACCCTTACTATCTGTGATGTGAACGTATTTGGAGATGGGGGTCTTTAGTTACAATGAGTGCACAGAGTAGCCCCTTAACAGCATGACCAGGGTCCTCATAAAAAGAGGACATTTGCCCTGGATATGTTCCAGTGTCTCCGAGTTTACAGTCTATGGGAACTCGACTAGAATGCATATCCTACTGTTGTGTGAAAACTGTATAAACCTTAATTATGTTGAATTGGTTCATAATGCTTTTCTGGTCAACTATAGCCATCTACTTCTCTGTCTGTTCTATTAATTTTTAAGAGTTTGATATTGAAACTCCAACTAAAAATCCTGATTTTACATGTTTTTTGTCTTGTGTCATGAGTGCATGCTCAGTTGCGTCCAACTCTGCAGCTCTATGGACTGTAGCCCACCAGGCTCCTCTGTCCATGGGATTTCCCAGGCAAGAATATTAGAGTGGGTTGCCATTTCCTCCCCCAGGGGATCTTCTCAACCCAGGGATTGAACCTGAGTCTTTTGTATCTCCTGCATTGGCAGGCAGATTCTTTACCACTGCACCACCCGGGAAGCCCAATTTACCTATTTAATAAAAATAACTGTAGTATATAGTGGAACTCTATGTAACTTTGTTCTGTATTTTCCAAGTCTCCTGTAAATGTGTTATCATACTTTCATAATTAAAAAAATAAAATGAGATATGATACTCTCTGGTCCCTGTGCATTCCCTGGTCAAAAACTAATGGGGCATCCAATATTATGTGGCAGCCAGGATGGGAGAGGAGTTTGGGGGAGAATAGATACATGTACATGTATGGCTGAGTCCCTTTGCTGTTTACCTGAAACTATCACATTGTTAAGTGGCTATCAGTTCAGTTCAGTTCAGTTCAGTCACTCAGTCGTGTCTGACTCTTTGCGACCCCATGAATCGCAGCACGCCAGGCCTCCCTGTCCATCACCAACTCCTGGAGTTCACTCAGACTCACGTCCATCGAGTCGGTGATGCCATCCAGCCATCTCATCCTCTGTCGTCCCCTTCTCCTCCTGCCCCCAATCCCTCCCAGCATCAGAGTCTTTTCCAATGAGTCAACTCTTCCCATGAGGTGGCCAAAGTACTGGAGTTTCAGCTTTAGCATCATTCCTTCCAAAGAACACCCAGGACCGATCTCCTTTAGAATGGACTGGTTGGATCTCCTTGCAATCCAAGGGCTATACCCCAAATACAAAATAATAATTAAAAAAGAGGACATTTGGACGCAGATGTGTACACGTGAAGACACAGGTGGAAGGCGGCATGAGAAGCACACGACACTTTGATCTTGACCTTCTAGCCTCCAGAACCATGAGTAAGCCTATTTCTGACGGTTAAGCTGTCTGTGGTGCTTTGTTATGTTGGCCTGGAGCAAAGAAGCCACCTTGGGAGGTTTGTCACCTTCTTTGCTGTTTCTTTGTGGTTGACTCTGTTTTCTTTCCACAGATGCCCCCATTCCTGGCAGATTTCCTGATACAACCCTCCAGCTGTAGGGCTGTATCAGAGCTTTCTGCACCTGGTCTTCTCCCGTAAATAAAAGTTATCGTCAGGTTAACCTTCAAAGCCTTTCCTTCCTACCACATGGTGATGCATAGCAGAAGATTAAGCCATTCAAGCTAATCTTTGCAATCATCAATATTAGCCCTCCAAGTTGAGGTAAAGCCTTTATTCAAAGACATTAAGAAAGTTAAGACATAATCAAAGCTCTTAAAGAATGTCAGGTACCAGGAGTTAATCAGAAGAGACATTTCTGAGTTAAGGAAACTTTCAGCATCTTTTGAATCATTCTCCAAAACTCCACTGAAAGGCTGACTCCGCTGAAAGAAATATTTTGGCAGATGGAGGGGTTGAGAAGCTCTGTGTAAATTTACTCTCATTTACAATCTCATGACTTGTTTGGCTTCACTAATTGAATCAGTTTCTTGTGTATTTTATTCTCTTAAAAACAAAAAATCCAAAGACAGAACTAACCTAATGCCTTTAGGCACTTGTATTTTGTCTTCTGGAGACTTTTTAGTGTGATAATTCCCTCAACCCCTCTGTAATTCTTTATTAAGTTTTAACGTGGTTTAAACTCTCCATCTGTAGACAATGTATTATTTCCCCCTCCTTGCCAGCAGGTCTAAAAGTCCCCAGTAGTCTGTTTTAGAGCTCCTCCTGGTGGTTTAAAGCTATTATGACACATCCGTCTGTGGCCTCTGCATCCATTTCAGCTTGCGGTGATTG
The DNA here is from genome assembly GCA_006410635.1 of Cephalophus harveyi. Lineage (NCBI taxonomy): Eukaryota > Metazoa > Chordata > Mammalia > Artiodactyla > Bovidae > Cephalophus > Cephalophus harveyi. The sequence goes on from SJYT01053836.1 coordinate 21,925, forward strand.
CTAAGACCTGCTCACCCAAACAATAACAGGGGTTCTGTTTGCAATAGACAGCAGCAGAATGATGCTCAGCATTACAAATTAAGAATAATAACTCAAAGTGTGACTGTCCACAAAGAACAGGAAACTTCTGTGGGGGCAGGTTACAATCACTCTAGCAAATGCTGTGTCTATAAGATATACTCTGAGATGGTAACACAGGGAAGGAAATGTGGTGTCTTAGCTGAGTCAGTGATCACAAGAGAAGATTTAATCAGGGCTTAGGAGAAGCACATTTATTTTCGGCACTAAGTCCAGAGAAAATGTTTTCCTGGCGGTTCTTATCAGGAGGACAGGAGCAGTGGACTGAACAATGTCTTTAAATATATCTACTGTAAACACAGTAATGAATTACTCAGGGCTGCCTCTTATAGAAAAGATCTCAAGAAAGATCATCACAGTTCAGTGAGTAACTTTCTGGGTGGGGAGCCTAAGCAACATGGCCAACATGCCCAACACTAGGGCACTCTGACCTTGGTCCAGCGATATGAGTAGAGGAAGGGTTAGACTGTGTCCTTCAGGTATCCTCCACAAAGATAGCTTTCCTCAATGACGTTTGATAAATATTTTTAAAAGGTCTCCCAGAATAATACATGCATATGGTAAAGTAGTGTGAAATAAAATTCATATTTTGTGGCAAGACATGAAAAATTTAAACATATTTCCTCTTCCTTTTGGCTTTCCCTCTCCCCACCATTGTGTATTGTATATCTGCATTATGCATCAAACCTCTCCCCAGGGGCAAAAATACCTGCTCAGTCAGCATCAACAAGACAACACTTAAAGGATAACATTCCTTCTTGATCATGTAAGGGGACAGAATTGGACTGTGTAAACTGTCAATAATGTGTCATTTGGTTTTTCCCATAGCCCTCTGTTTCAGAAAAATTATATAACTCTTTCTTGACCTCTTGTGGGTATAACAGTTCTTGGAGCTTTCTGAGATTCTGTTCCCGGGTTATAATCCTCAACTTGGCTCCAATAAAATATTCCATTTATTTCTTAGATTGACTGGTTAATTTTTCATGGACAGTATCAAATAATAGATAACAGCTTAGACACAAGCAACAATTTTCCCTGATCCTCCCCACCCTTTAGACTTCATTCTTCAGAGGCATTTATTATTGGGTTGGCCGAAAGTTTGCAAAAACTCAAACGACCTCTTTATCATGCATGATCTAAATTTCACAGCATTGTGTGTAGATGTTTTCCCACTTATTTCATGGACTTGTTCAATTGGTAGAGGAAAATCCCATGGACGGGGGAGCCTGGTAGGCTGCAGTCCACCGGGTCGCTAAGAGTCAGACACGACTGAGCGACGTCACTTTCACATTTCACTTTCATGCACTGGAGGAGGAAATGGCAACCCACTCCAGTGTTCTTGCCTGGAGAATCCCAGGGACGGCGGAGCCTGGTGGGCTGCCGTCTATGGAATCGCACAGAGTCCGACACGAATGAAGTGACTTAGCAGCAGCAGCAGCCCTTCTGGACTTACTATTCAGATGCTGAGCCTAAGGAAATGATCCTTTAATTTTCTTATATTTCCTCTTCTGTTCTCTAGTCTTCTTTGTTCTACTTCCTAGGATCTTTTCTCAACTTTACTTACCAACCTTCCATAGTCAATTGATCCTTTGTGCCTCTTTTCTCTCATTTTCTATTTTTACAGGCATATCCTTACCCATTTATTATGCTTTACAAACTCTGCTTTTACTTTTAACATTGAAGTTTTTTTCCAAGAGCTCTTACTTTGTTCCTGATTATTCTCTTTAATAGCATACTGTTCTGTTTTTCTGTTGTTATAAAATCTCAGTTCTTCCTGAGTATACTAAAAATGCATTTACAAATCTATTTTATAAATTTTCTGTCTTTATATTTGATTTTTATGCTGTTGGGTTTTCTCCTATTTCTAGTGATTCATGATTGACATTTTTATTTAAGAGAAGGCTTGTATGTGAAGTTGCTTAGTTGTGTCCAACTCTTTGCGACCCCATGGACTGTTGCCCACCAGGCTCCCTGTTCATGGGATTTTCCAGGCAAGAATACTGGAATGGGTTGCCATTTCCTTCTCCAGGAGATCTTCCCCACCCAGGGATTGAACCCAGGTCTCCTGCATTGCAGACAGATGCTTTACCATCTGAGCCACCAGGGAAGTTAAGAGAAGGCTTAAGGACCCGCAAATGCCAAAATGAGATTAGATATTTATGCTAGGCAGCCAAAACCCACACTAGAAACTTTAAAACTCTCCAGAAAACATTCATATTTTTAGTAAATAGTCTTCTGGATTTCCCCCCAGAATTAAATGCTACATTTCCTAAATACTTGGAGTGGTTAGGTAGGCTGGTGAGCTAGAGGGTATATCCTCTGTGGTGGTGGTGTTTAGTCACTCAGTCGTGTCCGACTCTCTGTGACCCCATAGACTGTAGCCTGCCAGGCTCCTCTGTCCATGGACTTCTCCAGGCAACAATACAGGAGTGGGTAGCCATTTCCTTCTCCAGGGGATCTTCCCAACCCAGGGATCAAACCCGGGTCTCCTGCATTGCAGGTGGGCTCTTTACCACTGAGCCACCTGGGAAGCCCATCCTTTGTGTGCCAGACCTTTTATCAATTCCCTGGTTCTTACTTCTGTCCTCCATCAGGTCTTCTGACTCTGAGCCTACAGACTCATCCAATCTCTAGAAGGCAGGTGGCTTCCACCTGTCCTGCAGCATCCCTGGAGCACAGTCCGGAAGACTGATCCTTCTGCTGTGTCACCTGACAATATGCTCCCTCCCTTTTCATGGTCCACCAATTTGTTGATATCTCTCATATGCTGTTGATACTTCTCATACTCACTGCTATTATAAAATATTATCTTAATGTATTTCTATCATTTTAGTTCATTTGGAGGAATAGAAGAGAAAAATGCTCAGTTTTTTCCATAAGTACTCAATGGCAGTCAGCTTCAGATTATGCTGTTATATACTCAACTATGTCACCTCAAAATTCAAATGTTGAAACCAGCTAGAAGCAGAATGAATCCTGCTCTGCACCCTGAGCTTTGGCGCACCACGCTGTACTCTAAACTAGCAAGTGCTCTGCCAAATTAAATATGTTCTGCTGAATGTGATATTTATTGCTTGGCCTATATTTATTTTGTGTGTGAAAATAATTTTTACTTATAATGGCTGAAAAATGCATGCAAGTTGTAGTGTTGAATCATGCAATCTAAGATAAATGCTTAAAGGGAAATTTCACAACAGTTGCTTAAAGAATCTTTTAGAAAATGTTTGAGGATATAGAATGTGTGGTAGCCAACTTCTAAGATGGCTATACTAGATTTCTGTGGCTGTTAAAAAAATTTCCTGTAGACTTGGTGACTTAAAACAGAAATGTATTTGTCATAGCTCTGGAGGCCAGATGTCTGAAATATATCACTGGGTCAAAATCAACGTGTTGGTGGGGCCATGCGTCCTTTGGCGGCTCTTGGGGAGAACACGCTCCTTGCCTCTTCCAGTTTCTAGTGGCTCCTAGCTTACTTTGGCTTGGGGCCACATCTTCAACTCTGTCTCTGCTCCATATGTATACTCCCTTCTCCTCTGTGTGTCTGCAAAAATGCCATCTACCACTGTCTCACAAGGATATTTGTGATGGAATTTATTTGTGTCATTCACCTGGAATATGCAGAATAATTTCCCCATTTCAAGATTTTAAAAAAATGTTTATTTAATTTGGCTGTATCAGGTCTTAGTTTCAGCATTTGGGACCCTCACTATGGTGTGCAGGCTCAGTAGTTGCAGTGTGTGGGCTTAGCTGCCCTGCAGCACATGGGATCCTAGTTATGTGACCAGGGATTGAATCTGTGTCTCCTGCTTTGCAAGGCAGACTCTTAACCACTGGACCACCAGAGAAATTCCTCAGGATTCTTAACCACATCTGCAAAGACTCTGCCATATAAGGTAATGTTCACAGGCTCCAGGAATTAGGACTTGCTAGTTTTTGGACCATAAAGAAGGCTGAACACCAAAGAATTGATGCTTTCAAACTGCAGTGTTGGAGAAGACTCTTGAGAGTCCCTTGGACTGCAAGGAGATCCAACCAGTCCATCCTAACGGAAATCAGTCCTTAATATTCATTGGAAGGACTGGTGCTGAAGCTCCAATACTTTGGCCACCTGATGCAAAGAGCTGACTCATTAGAGAAGACCCTGATGCTGGGAAAGATTGAAGGCAGGAGGAAAAGGGGACAACAGAGGACGAGATGGTTGGATGGCATCACCGACTCAATGAACATGAGTTTGAGCAAACTCCAGGAAATAGTGAAGGACAGGGAAGCCTGGCATGCTGCAGTCCATGGGGTCACAAAGTGTCCGACACAAATGAGAGACTGAACAACAACAAATTTTCGGGGAGGAATGAGATTCTGACCCCAATCACAATGCATGGTTTCTTTCTGCATGACCAAGCAATTCTCAGACACCAGCTGGATGTCCTGAAAGTCAACTCAATTCTGACACTGTTGACCTAGAGACAGCCTCAGATCCCCCAGGGTAAGGGCTCAGTCCTACAAGATTCTCCCCTTCCCCATCCCACCACTGACCCAACTTCAGAGGCCATTTGCAAACCCAGGTTGTCACTTGTGCTTCTGATCACCTAGTTATAGATTGAGAGTGTGTTAGTCGCTCAGTTGTGTCGGACTCTTTGTGACCCCATGGACTATAGCCCACCAGGCACCTTTGTCCATGGAATTCTCCAGGCAAGAATCTGGAGTGGGTAGCCATTTCCTCCTCCAGGGGATCTTCCCGACCCAGTGATCAAACATGGGTCTCCTGCATCGCAGACAGATTGTTTACTGTCTGAGCTACGAGGGAAGTCATTGAGGGTTCCAACAAATCCCTCTTTACTTACTAAGTCACCAGTTTATTAATAAAGGGTTTAACTCATGAATAGCCAAATGTAAGAGACACATAGCCCAAGATATGGAGAAAGGAATGTGAAGCAGTCCACCCACCCCACAAACCCATGTGTTCACCACCTGGAAGCTCTCCCAGCCCTGTCCTTTGGGGTTTCTATGGAGGCTTCAGGACACAGGCATGATTGATTAAACCACTGGCCACTGATAACAGTTCGATCTGCCCGACCATTCTCTGGAGGGGTTGTGGGGAGGGGTGGCTGTAAATTCCAATCCTCTAATAACATAATTGCTTCCTCTGGTGACCAGCCCTCATGCTTAGGTTGTGTGTTGTGTGTTAGTCGCTCAGTCGTGCCCGACTCTTTGCGACCCCATGGACTGCAATCCACCAGGTTCCTCTGTCCATGAGATTTTCCAGGCAAGGATACTGGAGTGGGTTGCCATTTCCTTCTCCAGGGGATCTTCCCAACCCAGGGATCAAACCCAGGTCTCCTGCACTGCAGGCAAACTTCGGGGCTTTCCAAAAGTCACTGCCTCAACAGAACAAAAGACACCTTTATGGCACTTCTTAGGAAATTCCAAGGGTTTTAGGAGCTCTGGGCCAGAAATAGGGATGAAGACTGAATGTCCTGATTACAAATCACAGGAGAAGAATGGAGGGACAGAGGATGAGATGGTTGGATGGCATCACCAACTCAATGGACATGAGTTCGAGCAAACTCCGGGAGATGTGCAAGGATGGGGAAGCCTGGCATGCTGCAGTTCATGGGGTCTCAAAGAGACCAACACGACTAAGCAACGAACAGCAATAAATCACAGTTCATAAGCGGCATGATTCTCTCTGTCACAGTGGTCCTGGGAATGCCCCTCTCCTGGTGTTCACAGCCTTGTCTAGTTCTCTCAGTTGTTGTGACCAATAACATAGAGCACAAGTGGTGAGGTCAGGTGATAAAGGACTGCAGCTGCCATCTCAAGTTCTCTGCCCCTCCCACCCCCAACCCCTCATCACTCATCATTCTGGAGGAATCCAGCTGCCAGGTCTTAAAGACAACTAGACAACCCGATGAGAGGCCATGTGGGGAAGAAACAGGACTTCCAATCCAGCAGCAACTGTGCATCCCGGCTTTAACTACCTGAGTGAGCCTCCTTGGAAATGGACTTCAGGTCACTGCAATCCACGCGGCCAGCTTGCCTGCAACTTCACGAGAAAACCTGAGACAGACAGAACCACCCAACTGCTCCCACATTCCTGACCCTCAGAAGCCATGAGGTGATTAATGCTGTTCGAAGTCACTAAACTTTGAGGTTAATTTGTCAAGCAGCAATGGATAATACAGAAAGACTAGATTGGTGTGCAGTTAGGGACTGGTGGAAATCTACTGATACTGTGAGAAGCCTCATAAATATCATTACAGTCTGTATTATTGTCCAAAAATTATATAAAAGATAGAAGAGTTATAGTAGGAAGCTTGTCTTGATAACATGGGATTTTAAGCACCAAAAAGAACAACTGACAATGCTGGGACTGTGCTGTCAGGGGGACCATGCTATGATGCCTGTGTTTTCTTGATTTCATTTGGGCTCCTATTTTCTGGAAGGGATCCCTTAAATGAGTATTGATGTCATTGAGTCACTAAGTCAAGTCCAACTCTTTTGCGACACTATGGACTGTAGCCCACCAGGCTCCTCTGTCCATGGGATTTTCCAGGCAAGAACACTGGATACTGCCATTTCCTCCTCCAGGGAATCTTCCTGACCCAGGGATCAAAGCTTTGTCTCTTGCATTGGCAGGAGGATTCTTTACCGTTGAGCCAATAAGTACAGATGTAACCTAAAAATTGCAAGTTTAAACAAAAATTAGAAACTGTTTTACCTTTTTAATTTGTAAAGAAAAAGACAAGTTAAAACAATTTTGATGGACTGGATTTCTGGTGAGAGTACAAACTAGTGTACTGCTTCTCTAGGGAAATTCAGCAAAGGTATGAAAAGCTTAAAAATATGCTTTATTATACTTCATTTTTCTTAATAACCTTAATAATTTGTTAAGATTCAGCTTATAGAACAAATTCAGCAATGTTGCAGGTTATGAGATCAATATGTCAAAATTGGTTGTATTTCTATATACTTGCAATGAATAATAAAAATGAAGTTCAGAAAAAATCTCATTTGAAATGTCAAAATGAACATACTTTGGGATAAATTTATAAAAAAAACTAGAAAATATATACTCTGAAAACTATAATAAAACCATAGTGAAGGAAAATTACTGAAAGAAAATACTGACAGAGTAAACAATTGGGAAAACACCCATGTTTATGGACTGGAAGATTTACTGTTAAGATGAGAATATTCTTTAAACTGATCTACAGATTCAGTGCAATCTCTATCAGAATTCCAGCTGACTTTTTAGAAATTGACAAACTAATTCTAACATGCATGTGACATTGCAAAGGGCCTAGAATAGCCAAAATCAATTATGAAAAAGAAGAAAGAATGAAAACACATACTTCCCAATTTCGAAATTAATATAAAACAATGGTAATCAAGACAGTGAGGTACTGACATGAGAAAGGTCAGATACATGGATCAGTAGGAAAGAATTAAGGGTCCAGAAATAAACCTATACATCTATAGTCAGCTGATTTTCTATAAGGGTGCCAAGACTATTCAATGAGAACAGAATACTCTTAAACAAATGATGTTAGGTAATATAATATGTAAAAGAATAAAGTTAGATTTTTACTGTACACCATATCAAAGTAAACTCAAAACCGATCAAGTCCTAAATGTAAGAGCTAAAACTATAAAACACTTATAATAAAACACAATGGTAAACTTATGATTTTGAATTTGGCAAAGGATTTTTAGATATCACAAGAAAAGCATAAATAACAAAAGAAAAATTAGGTGAACTGGACTTCATCAAGATTGAAACCATGTGCTTTAAGGACACTGTCATGTAAGTAAAATGACAACCCACAGATGAGAGACAATATTTGTAAATTATGTATCTAGTAAAGGCCTAGTGTCTAGAATATATAAAGAACCCTTATAACTTGATAATGAAAAGGTAAAAAACCCACAGAAGATATATAAATGGCCAATAAGCACCATCCAAAGATGCCTGACATCATTAGCCATCAGGAAAATGCAAGTCAAACATACAGTGAGATACTACTTCATACCTAATAGGATATCTAGAATCAAAAAATCAGATAATAAGAAGTGTAGGCAAGGATATGGAGAAATCAAAATCCTCATACACAGCTGGTGGGAATGTAAATTGGTGCAGCCACTTTGGAAGAGTCTGACAGTTCCTTAAATGATTAAACATAGAGTTATTATATGATTTCAGCAATTCCACTCCCAGGTATAGACTCAACAGAAATGAAAACATATCCAACCTGAAACCTGTATGGGAAAACAGCCCCAGTGGCCATCAACTGATGAATGAATAAACACATGTGTTACATCCACAAATGGAAAATTACTTGACCATGAAAAGAAAGTAAGTATGGATACATGCTGTGCATGAACGAATGCTGAAAAGGGAAAAAAGGCCTCAGCAGATGATCACATATTATGTGATCGCACTTCTGTGAAATGGCCAGAACACAAAAATCTGTAGAGACAGAAAGCAGCTTAGTGGTTGCTCATGGCTAGTGGTACTGGTTGTGTGGTGTGTGTGTGTGTGTGTGTGTGTGTGTGTGTGTGCATGTCGTGTCTGACTCTCTGAGATCCCATAGACTGTAGCCCACCAGGCTCCTCTCTCCATGGGATTCTCCAGGCAAGAATACTAGAGTGGGGTGCCATTTCCTTCTCCAGCGGAATCTTCCCCACCCAGGGATCGAACCCACCTCTCCTGTGTTTCCTGCGTTGACAGGCAGATTCCTGACCACTGCGCCACTGTGTGGGGTGGCAAGAATGAAATCTAGGGAGTTATGAGTGTGACAGCTAAAGCTTAAAGAGTTTTTCTTTTTGGAGTTTTGAAAATAATTCTAAAATTTACTGTGGTGATGGTTGTGCATATCTGTAAACATATGACAAATTACTAAATCGTACAGTTTAAACAGATGATTTTGTGTATAAACTGTATCTCTATAAAGCTCTTTAAAAAAAAAATGATGACTTAAAGCTCTTTACATGTTGGAGCTGAAACTAAAAGTGACCCATTATGACATACTATTTAGTTAGTAAAAATAGTTTTAGTAGGTGGATATTTATTGACACTGGATAATATTTATAACATCTTGTTGAATAAAAATAGCAATCTATAAAATAATAGATATGATCCTATTTTACAAAATACTTTTACATACATAGAAAAATGTGTTTAAGGATAAATGTTAAAAGTGAAGAAAAACAAATTATTGCATATTAATGCATTTATGCAGAATGGTACAGATGAACCTATTTCCAGGGCAGGAATAGAGATGCAGACACAGAGAAGAGGCATGTGGACTCAGGAGGTGGGGGAGAGGGGGATGAATTGGGAGATAAGGATTGACATATATACACTGCCATATATGAAATAGCTAGCCAGTGGGAAGCTGCTAAAAGCACAGGAAGCCCAGCTCGGTGCTCTGTGATGACCTAAAGAGTGGGATGGGGGTGGGGTGGAGGGAGGTCCAAGAGGGAGGTGATGTGTGTGTGTGTGTAGCCAATTCACTTTGTTGTACAGCAGAAACTATCACAACACTGTAAAGCAATTAATATTCCAAAAAAAGCAGTTATCCTTGGTGGGATTATAAATATTAGAAAATTTCTCTTTCTATGTATCAGTACTTACAGTGAGTATCTATCAACTTTGTATTAAGAAAAATACTTACTTTGTTTCTGCTATAACACAATCAAAAGTCTCAGAGAATGTGGCTGCAGTACTTGAAGAATTCTCAAAGAAATTTTAAGCAAGAATCTAAACTTTCATAAAGAAATAATCTCAGTAAAAGACTCAGTAAAATGTGTAATTTTGGATGACACAATCCAGTGTGCCCTTCAAGATGAATTGGCCTGATTAAAAAGAGTGAAATAATGCCATATGCAGTAATATGGACAGACCCAGTGATCGTCATACTGACTAAGTCAGACACAGAGAGAGAGATATCGTATAATATCACGTAATAGCAGAAACTAAAAAGAAAAGATACAAATGAACTTACTTACAAAATAGATTCACAGATTTAGAGAATGAGCTTAGGGTTACTAGGGGGAAGGGATAGTTAGGGAGTTTGGGCTGGACATGTGCACACTGCTATATTTAAAAATGATCAATAAGGCCCTACTGTATAGCACAGGGAACTCTGCTCAATGCTGTGTAGCAGACTAAATGGGAAAAGAATCTGAAAAAGAATAGATACTAATGGAATCCCTTTGCTGTATACCTGAAATTATCACACTATTGTTAATCAACTATACTCTAAATAAAAAATTTTTTAAAAGATTTACTGGCTAGAAAATCCTGGTAAGTAGGATACTTTACAGAATAGATAGTAAGCTTTAAACCCATTAAATGTTAAAGAATATTTATGAAAGTACAACTTTGAAATAGTTTATCTGAATATTTTCTTTCTTTTTTTTTTTTTTTTACTTTATTTTGCTTTACAATACTGTATTGGTTTTGCCATACATTGACATGAATCAGCCACAGGTGTACATGAGTTCCCAATCCTGAACCCCCCTCCTACCTCATTAACTTTATTTTTCCTTCTTTATTTATTTTTTAAATTTTATTTTTATTTTATTTTACTTTACAATACCGTATTAGTTTTGCCATATATTGACATGAATCCACCACTGGTGTATACGAGCTCCCAATCCTGAATCCCCCTCCCACCTTCCACC
>SJYT01053836.1:33695-141151 GCA_006410635.1 Cephalophus harveyi
TTTGTTAATGTGGTGAATTACATTGATTGATTTGCGGATATTGAAGAATCCTTGCATCCCTGGGATAAAGCCCACTTGGTCATGGTGTATGATCTTTTTAATGTGTTGTTGGATTCTGATTGCTAGAATTTTGTTAAGGATTTTTGCATCTATGTTCATCAGTGATATTGGCCTGTAGTTTTCTTTTTTGGTGACATCTTTGTCAGGTTTTGGTATTAGGGTGATGGTGGCCTCATAGAATGAGTTTGGAAGTTTACCTTCCTCTGCAATTTTCTGGAAGAGTCTCAGTAGGATAGGTGTTAGCTCTTCTCGAAATTTTTGGTAGAATTCAGCTGTGAAGCCGAATATTTTCTTCTTAATAGCAATTAAGATTGTTTTAAAACCACTCCTCACTGGAACAATAAGCCCCTGCTATCTGAGTCTGGGCACTTTTTTCTAAGGGTAAGTGTTAGGTGAAGAGTGAAGGAACTACTGTATCTAGTTCATCCCAAAATGTCACTAAATTAAAAAAAAATTTATTGACATATAGTTGATTTACAATGTTAATTTCAGGTGTACAGCAAACTAATTATGTATATATGTATATGTATATGTATAATTGTGTGTATATATATGTATATGTATATAATTGTATATGTATATATATACATAATTATGTATATATATTTTTCCATTATAGGTTATTACAGAAAAAATGTCATTAAGCCTAAAAGAATATTCAAAAGAACAAAGAAGAAAACCCTGTGTATTCTTATAAATAGAAATGTAAGGTAGCTATGATGAGTATGTGGGAGAAGTGTAGATATTTATATAAGACTTACTTACAAATCTCTCAAAACAAACTTTGTTTCATCCATATATAGATATATTATTGCCAGAGTAAGGGTATAGTTACCTAAAATCACTACCCACATGTCATCAGTTTTTTTTTCTTTTTATTGTTGCCTATTCCAAAAACAGGAAAATATTTATAGCCTGTAACTGCAAGTATTTTTTTTATATCAGTGTAATAAAGCTTTCTTTTGCTCTTCGGTGTCTCAGTTTATACAATAATTTATAAGGTCACCTGACCTATAAGAATATGATTGTGTCATAATTTAAAATATCATATTTTTATGGATTTAAAATTACATCACACATTTCTCAGTAAGTATATTAAATGTGAATTTTTCCAAATGTGTGGAAATTCAGATGGGCCCAGTGAGAACAGAAATCAGGAGGTAATTCTGTTATAACATTACAGTTAGCATTTATTAAATACCTACAGTGGACCCAGCACTACAGGCACTTTGCTTGCACTATCTCTTTTAATCCACACAGTAAGCTAATGAGGTAGGAACCTTAGCCTCAGAGAGTTTACGTATCTTGTTTAGCATAACCACACTCTTGGTAAGTTACAGTTAGACTTGAACCAGGTGTGTCCATCTCCAATTCTAGGGGTTTTCCCTAATACCTCAGGGGAATGAAATGAGACCTTTCTGATCATCTTATAGGTCTGGCTAATTCATGGGTATAGCTCTTGCACTAATTTTGGGCAAAGTTAGATTTTAGCATCAGATACAGGTTTATGCTACTCATTATAAATATAATTTGGGGCAAGCCAAATAAGCATACCCATTTCCTCATCTGAGTATATGGCAGAATACTACTGACTTCACAAAGTTACTGTGATGAGTAAGTGTAATTACTGTCTATAAAGTCTCAGCACTCCTAAGTAACTGCTGGCTCTTACGATAATGAGAAAATTGTTCTTTCGAATCCACAAACTAAGATCCCACTCTGTGGTCATCCTGGGTGTCCTTTGAAGATAAATGAAGTTCCTACTGTGAGCCATCTTTGGAGTTAGAATATCCTGACTAGGAAGTGAGGCCCTGGAGGTTGATTCTGAGCTGGCTAAGTCACCTTCGTATCTTTGGGAATCTCAGGCTTGGACTCTGGGGCATCTGCATGTCCCTGAGGACATTCTTGTTTGGTGTAGAAACAAGGGCTTCTTCCCCATGGAGGGAGCTGTGTTCTAAGCAAGGACGTGCGTGTACAGCAGGAAGAAGGCAGTCCAGCTGGAGACCTCAAGTACCCAAGGTCTCGTGCCCACAGAGCACAGGTTCACACAGCAGAGTGACCACACCCAAAAGGTCACTGGGAGTTTTGCTCTGAGCTGTAATTTCCTCAGGACTTTAACAAAAACTGACCGCGTGTTTCAGTCTGGTCTCAGTGCTGCTGTGGGAAACTGCCGAGAAGTTCGCCTTCATGCTCTGGTGGGAATGGGAAAAGACAAGAGAATGTGCCATGGTCTGTGTGCCACGGTTTAACAGTTTCAGTTATAACATGGTACAAAATGCTGTTCTATGTATATTTGTGCTTCACTGTAAAGGTCAAACGTTTTAGGTTGGTTTTCAACTCACAGTTTGCTCCTGATGCTGACACAGATAACACTGAAGTAAATCTATGCTTTCTGCCTCATTTCACTTATTCATTCATTCACTTGTGTAACAAAAATATAGGGATCACCAACAACTGTAAACCAGGGCTTTTTCCAAGTGTTGTGGACATAAAGCAGATTCTGGCCCCATAGAAGACAGACACGTAAAAAGGAAGATGGAAATCTGAATAAGTTACAACAGCCTTAAAATGGGGCAAAAAGAAAAGTTCTTTGAGACTGTAGTAGTAATAATTCTCGAGGGTAAATACAGAACCACAAACAACAGGACTCCTTCGAACAGAAATAACGTAGATGTTAGACATACCCCAAAAGACAAATGCCCAGTCCAATAACCCTACTGTGCGTGTGTGTTCAGTGACACAGCCGTGTCTGACTCTTTGTGACTCCATGGACAGGAGCCCAGGCTCCTCTGTCCATGGAATTTTTCCAGGCAAGAATACTGGAGTAGGAAGCCATTTCCTCCTCCAGGGGATCTTCCTGACCCAGGGATAGAACCCATGTCTCCTGCATTGGTAGGCAGATTCTTTATCACTGAGCCACCTGGAAAGACCCAGTAACCCTAGAGCAAGATCCTAATAGCATTCTAATAGCGTTCCCAGTTGACTTATGAACATCTGAGGTATAGAGAAGTTAACTAGTTTGTACCGACAGCAAAACATGGACTTTAATCCACTTATGTCCGATTCTTAATCTCTGTGTTGGACTAAAAATGATTGCTATTGCCAACTTACTTGGGCATAGTTTGGTATTTATTTGGAAAAAAGATAATCTATATGGTGCCTCAGGTATAAAAAATGATTCCTGATTGTAGGACTGTACTACTACCTAATACAGTAGTTTTTAAATTGCTATTTCAGATGGCATTAATATTAAAGGTAAAATATGGTGGGTACTTTTTAAAGGAATATCTGGCATTTTTGGCAACTTGAAGAGGGTCCTGTTGACCCTCCCTCTTGGAATTTATGCCACTGTGTAATCTCTTCCTCTTGAGGGCTGGTTCTAGTCACTCTCTTCTAACAAGCACAATATAGCAAAAGTGATTTTTGATGTAAATAAATAATTGAATTAATCAATCAAAGAGGAGACAGTTTCTTCTTACAGAATTCCAACTAATAAGTTTTTTAAAAAGTGGGAAACAGAGAATCACAGGAGGCAAATACCACAGTAACAAATATCACAGACAAGAAAACTGCTGGATGCTAAATTGATTGACAAAATTTTGAGGAGAAGTAGGCCCAGTCTCAAATTATCTCCCGCAAGATATTACCTGTTCAGTGAGAAAGAGAGTAACTACAGTGGAAAATCCAGCAGACATCTACCTAGCCAAGTGCTTAAGTCAAACATAACTGTTGATAAGACACTACTTTGGAATTTTAAAAACAAAATATGAAACTGAAATCATTAAAATAGACTATCATAAAATTAATAATATTTACTCATCAGGATGCCACAGGAGACTGAAAAGGCAAATCACAAAATAGAAGATATCTACTCATACATGTGACAGAGGTCATGCCAGAATATGTGAAGCACTCCAAAAACCAGCATGAAAGAGACAAACCACTGAAAAAGTGGAAATCACAATGGTCATGAAGCATGAAAATATTCTTAACCACATTGATAGTCAAGGAAACACCAACTAAAACCAAAAAGAAATAACCATGAGCTCACAGCAAACTGTTCAAAATAAATGAAAAAGAGACCTATCAGTAACAACTGTGGTCAGGATATGGACCATCAAGAGGTCTCATATCACTGGTGGAAGTGTAAAGTTATACAGCTTCTGTAGAAAACCTGTTGGGACTTGGTTAGTAAAACTGAACATATATATCCTCCGAGACAAAGCAAACCCACTCTTATGTGTACAGCCTTCCCATACAACTTTAGAACTGTATGCTGAGAGGCACTGAAACACATGAATGAACACATTCAAAGGAGATTTATTCATAGTATCTTCAACTTGGAAGCACTGAGATGTCCACCAACAGCAGGATGGATAAATAATTCATGCAATGGAATATTATGTAGCAACAAAAATGGGATCATTATATACCTTCAATGTAGAAGAATCTTAAAAATCTATGGTTATGGGGGGAAGAAGGTAATCTCATACACACATATCTTGTGATTTTATTTAGGCAAAAACTTTAATATTTTATTTAGGGATACTCAGTTTGAAGCTTGGAGAAGGCAATGGCACCCCATTCCAGTACTCTTGCCTGGAAAATCCCATGGGCGGAGGAGCCCGGTAGGCTGCAGTCCATGGGGTTGCTAAGAGTTGGACATGACTGAGTGACTTCATTTTCACTTTTCACTTTCATGCACTGGAGAGGGAAATGGCAACCCACTCCAGTGTTCTTGCCTGGAGAATCCCAGGGATAGGGGAGCCTGGTGGGCTGCCATCTATGGGGTCACACAGAGTTGGACACGACTGAAGTGACTTAGCAGTAGCAGTTTTAAGCTAAATTATAAACAAAAGGGAAGGGCAACCAGGGGCCTTTTGGGGTCCAGAGAATATTCTATTTCATAATGTAGGTAGTGGTCACATAACTATTTTACAATAACTTGTTAAATTAATACACTTATTTATTTAAAAAAGAAAGAATATGATATCCATGCAGCCTGCTTTTGGGCAAATGACAATTTCTTAGTGACATAAAAATATTTAATGATGCAGTGTGTTCAAGTATTTAATTTTTAGAATCATAAATACTTAAGACTTTTCTGAACTTTGATAGTCTTTTTTTTTTTTAACCATAAGTGCTATAGACAGAAAGATTCCCCACAAAATTTGTTGACAATGACAATCTGCTTTATCAAATTTTGTAGAAAATGTGGGCCAATTTCTTTTATTATAACCATATGTATTGTGAAACTAAAAGTCAAGATTTTCCTTAATATACTCCATTTTCAGTAAATGCCTCCAGGCGTAAGTGGGGGCTGAAAAGTGGGGGCCTCCAGGCATAAGTGTCTACAAATCAGACTGTAATGAAAGTATTCAGAGACGGTACTTCTTTAGCTAGTCCACTTGATGGCACTCAACTAACATGGGATGTGCGCTAATCCTCTCTAGACATTTGATGCATTAATGTGTTTTCAATGTGTTTTCATAATCTTAGACCTTGTGAAATCTAAAGGTCTTTTTTGACTTAGAGCTTTGAATATATTCAGTTGGGAAAAAAAGGATTAAAAATTCTTAAAGAATTAAAGCTGGTTTTGAGCATTAAAGAAAGGTACATTAAATGTCTCAGGACAAACAGGGCTTTTCATGTCCTCTTTACTCTTGCCTTTCCCACATTTCCAAATTATGTACCCTAGAAAGAAGAAATAAATAATTTTTGGCTGTAAGATTTTAGAAGCAGATCTCATTGGCTCACTGAAGTACACTTCCCATTGCTCTTAGATGGCATGATAGATATATACATGCATTGCAGCACTACAAACTGAATTCTTTTGTGAGGAGAATGAAATGGAGATGATTTTGCCCGTGGTCAGCTTGGGCTGACGACCACAGACTGGGGACTGAAACAACAGACCTTTATTTCTCACAGCGCTGTAGGCTGCAAAGTCTGAGATTAAGATGCTGGAAGACCAAGTGTCTGGTGAGGGCCTGCCTCCTAGTTTGCAGGTCCCCTCACATGGCAGAGAGCAGAGAAGGGAAGAAGGCTCTCCAGACTTGCTATAAAAGGGCACAAATCCCATTCATGAGGGCTCCATTCATATGACCTATTGACCTGCCCTCCCCCCATGCCATCACAGAGAGGACGAGGGTTTCAGCACATGGATCTTGGGGGACACCAACATTGTTTAGGACGCACTGCATAGCAGACACAGGAAGGGGTGGGGCCTCTGCACCCTGGCATCGCAGATGCAGTTTCGCAGGCTTAAGTTCTGCAACTTCCTTCTCAGAGGAACATCTTTGTTTGGCTCTTAAAGCAGAATAAGGCTTCTTTGCTATGACTCTTCATCTGTAAGCAGTGGGAAGTGGTTCTTTGCTGGTGAAGAGAATTGGGACACTGAAGAAATGGGAGAGACTACTGCTCCTTTTCCCTGGAGGAGGAAATGGCAACACAGCCTGGTATTCTTGCCTGGAAAATCCCACAGACAGAGGAACCTGGCCGGCTGCAGATGCAGTGATGGGGTTGCAGAGTGGGACTTGACTGACCGACTGAGCGCACGGCTCCTTTTGGGTGCCTTTATTGAAAACAGAGTAATTTAAGTGGTCTTGACTTCTAGTCTCACAGTACACATGGCTGTAAAAAAAGAAACTGTCCCACCTTTCTCTGAGTGAAATAATTTTGCTTTACGTGTATCAAGGTATGATATTGCAAAACAATCAGGAAACCGGTGAGTGCCACATGGAGCACCAATAGTGACCCTAAAAGAGAGCTATGGGATCTCTGTTCTTACATTAACTGCAATTGGTCCTTTCCCTGACTTGTAATAAAGTGAAATAGTTCATCTAAGTGCTTTTTAAAAAAATCCTGCAAAGAATCCCCCTTCTGTGTGAAGACTTCAGGGTGCTGTTTGCCTGTCAACGACCTCGGAGATGGTGGGCTCTGTTTCCGGGGAGACAGGAAGCTTCTGGAGAGAAGGAACTGTGCCTTATGTTTATCTCTAGTCCTGGCAACAGAAAACCCAGTGACTTAGATGGTTGCTCAATAAACATGAATATGACAACTGGACTGTCATTATGTTCAATCTAACATCTGATCTTATATTTTCTTCCTTCCTGTGAAGGTCTGGGTGTCTAGCGTGTCTATATATGAATTAAGGTCATCCCAGCCTAAAGGTAGAAAATTTGATAGGAAATGAAATGCTTTGTGTGCATACTTTTAAATCTAAATGCTATACATTTTTAAAAATAAAGCCCCACTCTGCACTTTCCTTACCACTTCCTTCCTCTTTTGCTGCAAAGTACCAGCAGCTTTGTCCATAATACTTCAGATAACATTTCCCTCAAGAATTGAAAAAGTTTGTGAGCACTCCTTCAGCATTGACAATATTAAGCAATTTTAGTTGTCTATGAGGTTTTAAAATACATCCTGTAAGAAACAAAAAATAAATGTTTTTGAACAATAAGAATTTTAAAATAAGTAGGTCTTTTGGACATAAAAAAATAAAAACCCAACACAGGCTAAAAAGACACACAAAATCTGATCCTTTTCAATCTTTATATTTCTTGAATCATAAAGCATTTGTCAAAATGCCAAAAGCAATATTATACACAGGTGGGATATTAATTATAACCTGAATTCAGGCAGGGAGAGCTCTGTGAACCAAACTTGGGTTCATGCTACTGCTGCTGCTAAGTTGCTTCAGTCGTGTCCGACTCTGTGCAACCCCATGGGCCTATACAAATTCTTTGAAGTATTAGAACAATAGGAAAGGATCACAGGGTATATTTCCTAAAATTTAAAAATATGTAATTTAAAAGCTATGAATAAAAAAATCTTCTGTTTTTTAAATTGAACTGTAGCTGATTTACAATATTGTGTTACTTTCAGGTGTACAGCAAAGTGATTCATACTATATGTATTCTTTTTCACATTTTCTATAAGTTATTATAAGATATTGAATATAGTTCCCTGTGCTGTACAGTAGGCCCTTGTTGTTTATCTATTTTATATATAGTGGTGTATGTCTGCTAATCCCAAACTCCTAATTTACCCCTCCCTTCCCCCTTTCCCCTTCAATAACCATTAAGTTTGTTTTCTAGTCTGTGAGTCCATTTCAATTTTGTTAATAAACTCTATTTGTATATTAAAAAAAAAAACCTATCTTTAATGACAGTTTCTCCTGATGTAGAAAAAATCTTCACAGGCAATATCAAATATTATCATGTGCTTTATGAATAAAAAAATGTACAATAATTTTATCATATAAGAAAAAATTGCTAAGACAATGGTTCATATGGGTCTTTCTGACTTGCTTTAGAAATGCTTTCATATTTTGGTTTTAAATGCTGCCTGTTTCTATATTTTAAAAATATTTAACACACACAGGAGAAAAGGTACTCACTGTTTGAGTTTATAAACTAATATTTGGTGCAGATAAAAGTCTCTTGTTCTGGACATGTGCCCTCATTGCCTGAGCATAGTGCCTGAGACACAGTCAGAGCTCAGTATTTACTGAAAGAAGGAACCACTGCACATGGTGGGTGCTACTTCCTCTCGAGTCCTTCTGCTTACTTCCACACTAAAGTCGCTGTCCCAGTTCTGGTTCTCATCATCTCTGGTCTGTTTACTGTATTCAGTTCAGTTGCTCAGTTGTGTCCGACACTGTGCAATCCCATGGACTGCAGCACACCAGGCTTCCCTGTCCATCACCAACTCTTGGAGTTTACTCAAACTCATGTCCATCAAGCCAGAGATGCCATCCAACCATCTCATCCTCTGTCATCCCTTTCTCCTCCTGCCTTCAATCTTTCCCAGCATCAGGGTCTTTTCCAACGTACTCAGTTCAGTTCAGTTGCTCAGTCGTGTCCGACTCTTTGCGACCCCATGAACTGCAGCACACCAGGCCTCCCTGCCTGTCCATCACCAACTCCTGGAGTTTACCCAAACTCATGTCTATTGAGTCAATGATGCCATCTAACCATCTCATCCTCTGTCATCCCCTTCTCCTCCTGCCTTCAATCTTTCCCAAGATCAGGGTCTTTTCAAATGAGTCAGCTCTTTGCATCAGGTGGCCAAAATATTGGAGTTTCAGCTTCAAGATGAGTCCTTCCAATGAACACCCAGGACTGCTCTCCTTTAGGATGGACTGGTTGGATCTCTTTGCAGTCCAAGGGACTCTCAAGAGTCTTCAACCAACATTGTTTAGGACGCACTGCATAGCAGACACAGGAAGGGGTGGGGCCTCTGCACCCTGGCATCGCAGATGCAGTTTCGCAGGCTTAAGTTCTGCAACTTCCTTCTCAGAGGAACATCTTTGTTTGGCTCTTAAAGCAGAATAAGGCTTCTTTGCTATGACTCTTCATCTGTAAGCAGTGGGAAGTGGTTCTTTGCTGGTGAAGAGAATTGGGACACTGAAGAAATGGGAGAGACTACTGCTCCTTTTCCCTGGAGGAGGAAATGGCAACACAGCCTGGTATTCTTGCCTGGAAAATCCCACAGACAGAGGAACCTGGCCGGCTGCAGATGCAGTGATGGGGTTGCAGAGTGGGACTTGACTGACCGACTGAGCGCACGGCTCCTTTTGGGTGCCTTTATTGAAAACAGAGTAATTTAAGTGGTCTTGACTTCTAGTCTCACAGTACACATGGCTGTAAAAAAAGAAACTGTCCCACCTTTCTCTGAGTGAAATAATTTTGCTTTACGTGTATCAAGGTATGATATTGCAAAACAATCAGGAAACCGGTGAGTGCCACATGGAGCACCAATAGTGACCCTAAAAGAGAGCTATGGGATCTCTGTTCTTACATTAACTGCAATTGGTCCTTTCCCTGACTTGTAATAAAGTGAAATAGTTCATCTAAGTGCTTTTTAAAAAAATCCTGCAAAGAATCCCCCTTCTGTGTGAAGACTTCAGGGTGCTGTTTGCCTGTCAACGACCTCGGAGATGGTGGGCTCTGTTTCCGGGGAGACAGGAAGCTTCTGGAGAGAAGGAACTGTGCCTTATGTTTATCTCTAGTCCTGGCAACAGAAAACCCAGTGACTTAGATGGTTGCTCAATAAACATGAATATGACAACTGGACTGTCATTATGTTCAATCTAACATCTGATCTTATATTTTCTTCCTTCCTGTGAAGGTCTGGGTGTCTAGCGTGTCTATATATGAATTAAGGTCATCCCAGCCTAAAGGTAGAAAATTTGATAGGAAATGAAATGCTTTGTGTGCATACTTTTAAATCTAAATGCTATACATTTTTAAAAATAAAGCCCCACTCTGCACTTTCCTTACCACTTCCTTCCTCTTTTGCTGCAAAGTACCAGCAGCTTTGTCCATAATACTTCAGATAACATTTCCCTCAAGAATTGAAAAAGTTTGTGAGCACTCCTTCAGCATTGACAATATTAAGCAATTTTAGTTGTCTATGAGGTTTTAAAATACATCCTGTAAGAAACAAAAAATAAATGTTTTTGAACAATAAGAATTTTAAAATAAGTAGGTCTTTTGGACATAAAAAAATAAAAACCCAACACAGGCTAAAAAGACACACAAAATCTGATCCTTTTTAATCTTTATATTTCTTGAATCATAAAGCATTTGTCAAAATGCCAAAAGCAATATTATACACAGGTGGGATATTAATTATAACCTGAATTCAGGCAGGGAGAGCTCTGTGAACCAAACTTGGGTTCATGCTACTGCTGCTGCTAAGTTGCTTCAGTCGTGTCCGACTCTGTGCAACCCCATGGGCCTATACAAATTCTTTGAAGTATTAGAACAATAGGAAAGGATCACAGGGTATATTTCCTAAAATTTAAAAATATGTAATTTAAAAGCTATGAATAAAAAAATCTTCTGTTTTTTAAATTGAACTGTAGCTGATTTACAATATTGTGTTACTTTCAGGTGTACAGCAAAGTGATTCATACTATATGTATTCTTTTTCACATTTTCTATAAGTTATTATAAGATATTGAATATAGTTCCCTGTGCTGTACAGTAGGCCCTTGTTGTTTATCTATTTTATATATAGTGGTGTATGTCTGCTAATCCCAAACTCCTAATTTACCCCTCCCTTCCCCCTTTCCCCTTCAATAACCATTAAGTTTGTTTTCTAGTCTGTGAGTCCATTTCAATTTTGTTAATAAACTCTATTTGTATATTAAAAAAAAAAACCTATCTTTAATGACAGTTTCTCCTGATGTAGAAAAAATCTTCACAGGCAATATCAAATATTATCATGTGCTTTATGAATAAAAAAATGTACAATAATTTTATCATATAAGAAAAAATTGCTAAGACAATGGTTCATATGGGTCTTTCTGACTTGCTTTAGAAATGCTTTCATATTTTGGTTTTAAATGCTGCCTGTTTCTATATTTTAAAAATATTTAACACACACAGGAGAAAAGGTACTCACTGTTTGAGTTTATAAACTAATATTTGGTGCAGATAAAAGTCTCTTGTTCTGGACATGTGCCCTCATTGCCTGAGCATAGTGCCTGAGACACAGTCAGAGCTCAGTATTTACTGAAAGAAGGAACCACTGCACATGGTGGGTGCTACTTCCTCTCGAGTCCTTCTGCTTACTTCCACACTAAAGTCGCTGTCCCAGTTCTGGTTCTCATCATCTCTGGTCTGTTTACTGTATTCAGTTCAGTTGCTCAGTTGTGTCCGACACTGTGCAATCCCATGGACTGCAGCACACCAGGCTTCCCTGTCCATCACCAACTCTTGGAGTTTACTCAAACTCATGTCCATCAAGCCAGAGATGCCATCCAACCATCTCATCCTCTGTCATCCCTTTCTCCTCCTGCCTTCAATCTTTCCCAGCATCAGGGTCTTTTCCAACGTACTCAGTTCAGTTCAGTTGCTCAGTCGTGTCCGACTCTTTGCGACCCCATGAACTGCAGCACACCAGGCCTCCCTGCCTGTCCATCACCAACTCCTGGAGTTTACCCAAACTCATGTCTATTGAGTCAATGATGCCATCTAACCATCTCATCCTCTGTCATCCCCTTCTCCTCCTGCCTTCAATCTTTCCCAAGATCAGGGTCTTTTCAAATGAGTCAGCTCTTCGCATCAGGTGGCCAAAATATTGGAGCTTCAGCTTCAAGATGAGTCCTTCCAATGAACACCCAGGACTGCTCTCCTTTAGGATGGACTGGTTGGATCTCTTTGCAGTCCAAGGGACTCTCAAGAGTCTTCACCAACACTAGCCTACTAAATTATCTCTTTGGTTGTTGTCCATGTTTTCTCTTATTCATTCTCTACAATATAACTTTGATTTTTCTCCAAAGCAAATTAGGTCATAATAATAGCTAATATTTATTAATCCCTAGTATGTGCCAAACTTTACATGCATCACATAATTAAACTCCTGTAGCAACAACGATAAAAAGGCATTAAGACTCCTGATTCTAGAGATGAGTAAACTGAGGCACAGAGAGGTCAAGCACAGAGACCAGTCTGGCTCTGGCAGAGCTACTTTTCTGTGACATTACACACCTGATGGAAGAGGGTGATTGATGACCTGTTTTCCTGGAGCCGGTTCAGTGCAGCACTGAAAGTCTGGTGTCATAAGAAGGTCCCCTGTCCCAGGTCAGCTGAAGCAGTTGCTTACCTTCCACACAGCGTAAGAACTTTATACTAGTGTACTTTCATCTCCCCCCTCCCAATTCCTGTCCTGTTTTATCATACATTCTACTTTTCCCTATGTTATAAATCCCATACTACATTTCTAATATTTTTACTTAAATAGTCAATTGTTCTGAAAAGAGATTTAAACAATAGAAAATTCTTTTCTGTTTTCTGTGCTCATCAATTCTTCTTGTAGGAACTTCCCTGGTGGTCCAGTGGATAAGACTCCATGTTGAGACTGCAGGGAGCACAGGTTTGATCCCTCGTCAGGGAACTAAGATTCCCACACGCCAGTGTGATGCAGCCAAAAAGAAATAAAATAGGACAGCCTGGTTAAAAAAATCCTTTGCGTCAATCCAGATTTCCATCTGGTATTCTTTTCATTTTGCCTAAAGGGTTTCCTTTGATACTTCTTATAGTGTGAGTCTGCTGGTGATGCTAATTCAGCTTTTGTATATCTGCAATGTCTTTATTTTGATTTCACTCTTGAAAGAAAATAGGATGAAAAGAAGTAGAATTATAGAGTTACAATTTTTCTTTCAGAATTTTAAAGCATTTGATCTACAGAATTCTTTTTTCTTTATCTACAGAATTCTTGCTTGCATTATTTCCTTTGTTTTTCTCCAGTTTTATTGAGATATGACATATAATATTGTATTAGTCCAATGTGTACAACATGATTTGCTATATGTATATATGACAAAATGATTATTACGACAAATTTAGTCACAGACAACCACCTCACAAAGCTACAATTTTTATTTCCTGCAATGAGAACTTTTAAGATCTACTTTTTAGCAACTTTCAAATATTTAGTACTCTATTGGTAACTATAGTTACCATGCTGCATATTATATTCTCAAGGTTTTATTATCATATAATTGAAAATTTATGCCTTCTGATCAACTTCATCAGTTACACTTCATCCGCCTTCACATTTCTCCTCTGCTCTTATGAATTTCTTTTTTTTTAACTTTAAGATGCCACATATAAGTGAGTTCATTCAGCTTTCCTGTCTGATTTTTTCACTTAGCATAAGGCCTTTGAGATCCACCCATATTGTCAAAAATAGCAGGAATTTCTTCTTTTTTATGCTCCCAAAATATTTCACTGTAGACATACACCACATTTTCTTTATCCATTCATCTGTGGATCAACACTCAGATTGTTTTCATGTCTTGGCTATTGTAAATAACGCTGCAACAAACACAGGACTGCACTTATCTTTTTGAGATGATGCTTTTTGTTTTCTTCAGATAAATATCCAGAAGTGAAATTACTGTAGTTGTATTTTTAAATTTTGGAGGAACCTCTATACTGGTTTCCATACTTGTTGCACCAGTTTACCTTCCCACAAATAGTGCACAAGGGTTCCCTTATTCTACAAATCTTTGCCAACATTTATTATTTGTTGTTTCTTTGATAATGGCTATTTTGGCAGGTGTGGGTGATATCTCACTGTGGTTTTGATTTGCATTTCTCTGATGATTACTGATGTTGAGCATCTTTTCATGTGTCTGTTAACCATCTGTATGTCTTCTCTGGAAAAAATATCTATTCAGGTCCTCTGCCCATTTTTAAACTAGCTTTTTTTTTCTAACACAGTATAGGGGTTCTATATTTTGGGTATTAACATCTTATTAAATATCTGATTTGCAAATATTTTCTCCCATTCTGTAGACTGTCTTTCATTTTGTTGATGGTTTCCTTTGCTGCCCAGAAGCCCTTTAGTTTGATGTAGTCTCACTTTATTTTTACTTTTGTTGCCTTAGCTTTTGATGTCAAATCCAAAAAAATCATTGCCAAAATATATGTCTGGAAGCTTACCCCCTATATTTTCTTCTAGGATTTTTATGGTTTCAGTCTATTGTTCAAGTTTTAAGTCATTTTGAGTTAATTCTCTTGTCCAGTATAAGATAAGGGGTCCAGTTTCCCCAACACCGTTTACTGAAGAATTTCCCCATGTATAGTCCTGGCTTCTTTGTTGTAAATTAGTTGACCAAACATGCATGGGTTTATTTCAAGGCTCTCTATTCTCCTCTATTGTTCTATTTTTATGCCTATAGCATACTGTTTTATTACAATAACTTTGTAATATGGCTTGAAATCAGAGTACGATGCCTCCAGATTTGTCCTTTTTCTCAAGATTGCTTTATTGGGGTCTTTTGTGTTTCCACATACATTTTAGGATTTTTTATTCTATTTCTGTGAAAATAAATGCCACTGAAATTTTTATACGGATTGTCTTTAATCTGTAGGTACTTTTTGATTAGAAGGATGACATTTCGAATTTTATCTTTGGGGTAAAATTCTTCTATTCTTATAAACAGAAGACAGTTAAATTACTTGGAAACAGGTGAATCCTTTCAGGTCTTTATTTTAATGTTTGTCAGGCAGAATTTGAACTGCATTCAGCCTAGGAATAACTTTCCTCACTACTGAGATGAGACCCTTCCAGGTACTCTTCTTAAAGTCCCATGGATATGAGGTTTTCCAGTCTGGCTGGTGGGAACAGGTACTATTCCTGGCCACTGCAAGTGCTGGACTCCATTACCTTTGGTCTGTTGGATGGTTCTTTTCTCAGACCCTGAGAGTTCCCTTTTTCATATGTTCTGATCTGGACTCAGCTGAATATTTAAGGGGGACCTCTACTGATCTCTGGAGAAGGAAATGGCAACTCCAATACTCTTGCCTGAAAAATTCTGTGGACTAAGGAGCCTGGTAGGCTACAGTCCATGGGGTCACAAAGAGTCGGACACGACTGAGCGACTTCACTTCACTTCACTTCTACTGATCTCTCACTGCACAGCATTCTTTTTTTCTAGTATTGTTCTACAAACACTAGCTGCCTTGGTCTCCCCAGCCTTTCAGCCTCATCTCAATCTAGCAAGTCCTCTGGGTTCCCCCCAGACCCCCATTCTGCACCACTGCCTGGAAAGTCTCTCAAGGCAGTAAGCTGGGACAACTGTAGGGCTGACCTCACTTGTCTGTTTCTGAGAGAATCACTGTTCTTTGTTGCCTTCCTTGTGTGTTATGAGCCAATACTTCATACATATTTGTTTATTGGCTGTTTCAGGTGGAGGATAAGTCCCATTTCTGCTTCTTCATTGTGGTGGTGTGAGACCAGAATGTGATGGATAAATGATCATAAAACGTTTGTTCTCCCTTGCGGCTCCACATATTAGCACACAAATTTAGTGACTGTTGACATGTTTTTGAACTTAATTCAAAATTGTTTTCATTTAGTAAAGTTACCAAACTTATGTTTTACTTATATAGACATGATATAAATGAAAGGGCTGAACATGAAATGATTAACTACAAAGATTAGCTTCTCAACAAGATAAGCAAGATAGCTCTTGGTTTACTTATTAATGTCCATCTTACTAGTTGCTTTACTGGCATTGTGAAATAACTACTTTTAATTGTGCAAGAATACTTGAGGTGATCTGTCTAAATGTGATCTAGTTGGGTAATAAAGTAATCCTTTTGAGTGGACAGAATCCATTTACATGGATAGACTTATGATCTATGTAATCTACCTTGAGTTCATCCAGTGTTTACTGGATACATTCTATGTGAGGTAAATGTGTGAGGGGAATTTTAACATGACCTGAAATCAATCCCCTGTTTCAGTACTAGAAATAATAGAAAAACGGGCAGGTTAACATTCAGCCCTACCGCATTTTTCTAAGTCAGTCGATAAGCAGGGAACTAGTTTCATTGCTTTAGTCAAAAAGTTTTCCAGGAAATATTTTTGATTGGTTTTAAAACTGTGGAAAGTTGAGAAACTAGCTTATCTCTCAGCACTAGATGTGTATAAGAGACAGCC
This sequence comes from Cephalophus harveyi, assembly GCA_006410635.1. Classification (NCBI taxonomy): domain Eukaryota; kingdom Metazoa; phylum Chordata; class Mammalia; order Artiodactyla; family Bovidae; genus Cephalophus; species Cephalophus harveyi. Next base: position 50,223 of record SJYT01053836.1, read on the forward strand.
CCTCCCCCCGCCCCCGCCCAAGGAGCTCAGAGGGAGGCAGAACTGATAAGCGAGTTGACAATGTGGTAAGTAGTGCAATTATACTAATTACGGGTTGCTATGAGAGCACAGAGGTGGGGCACCTCACACAGGCGAGTGTGATGGTTGTGGGTGGGAAGGTGTAGCTGATGCTGTGGTTGACCTTCTCTCTCCTCCTTCCGTCTTGGAAGAGCCCTGGTTTGATGATTCCCTCTCCTCCTCCCTGGTGGGGCCAGGAAGTGAATGCTCACAAGTCTAACTCAGTCACGTCAATCACTGTATTCCTATGCTCATTTTCAATGACTGTTTTAGATGAAGGTATGTGACACCCCCAGAAAGAAATTGCAAAAGTAATTCTACAGCTGGGTTTCAGGACAGGTTTTTCTCCTGATAGAAGGAATCGTGTAAGGAGAAGCCTCTCTTCTGGCTGTGATCACAGTTGTGTGACAACTTGGGCCTTCCCAGGTGGTGCTAGTGGTAAAGAACCTGCCTGACAATGCAGATGCTGATTCAATCCCTGGGTTTGGAAGATCCCCTGGAGGAGGCCATGGCAACCCACTCCAGTATTCTTGCCTGGAGAGTCCCATGTTCAGAGGAGCCTGGTGGGCTACAGTCCACAGGGTCGCAATGTGTCAGACACGACTGAAGTGACTTAGCCACGGCACATGAGACCTCATGATATTTGAGTTGTGTCATTCATGTTCTGATCATGAAAGGACAGCCTTTCTGTTCTTCAGAGGACTGAAGAGGACTGAAGAACAGAAATAAGGGAAGCTGTTGGGTCCTTGTTGACATCATCATGTTGCGAAATTATAAACTTGGAATCTTCTGTCTCTATTCTTGTTATTTTTTTTCTCTGATGCGGACCATTTTTAAAGTCTTTATTGAATTTGTAATTATATTGCTTCTGGATTTTTTTTTTTTTTTTTTGGTTGTGAGGCATGTAGGATCTTAGCTCCTCAACCAGGGAAGGAACCCACATCCCCTGCATTAGAAGAGAAAGTCTTGACCACCCAACCACTGGGGAATTCCCTCTTGTTGTTGTTATAGCGAGATAATAAATCCTTATTATTTAAGCCACTTTCAGTTGTTCCATTATATGAAGTCAAAAGTACACTAACAGATATGGAAGGTTACCCAAAGAAGTGATGCTTGGGTAATGCCGTAAAGGACCAAAGATATTCAATCCTGGAGGATGAAGGAGAGGGAGAGGTCACCCCAGGAAGAGGAAAGAGCTTGTTCAAAAGCTTAGAAACACAAAGCAATATGGAGTGCTTGAGAAAGTACAGGCAGTTCTGTACCGGACTCCTGTTCTGGTAATTCAGATTTTCTCACTTGGGTAGAATGTCTTTTGCACATAGTAGAAATCCAATTACTATTTGTTGCCTGATTGCTTTTATAATGTTTTCTTTAATTATATTGAATTCAGTCCAAGAATGTCTATTGATGTGCCAGGAATTTTACAGGCACATATGGTAGAATCTGACTCTTGTCTGTGGCAATATTCATCCCAACTTCCTTTTAAAATGCTAAAAACTAAAAACTACACCTCCCAGACTTTCCTGAGAGGGTTATGATCTATTTCCCATCAGTTAGATACAATCGCTAGGACTTTGACTTTAAAAAGCATCCCAGTGAGGAGAGAAGAATGCGAGGCATCGGTGTTGTATGTGTGAAAGTGGCAGAGATGCTGTGTACACAGGTGTGCTCCAGGGTCCCCAGGGTTGTAGAAGAGGCAGCAGCCACCTTGGTGGCCCACGTGGGCTATGTCCTATTGGAGGCTGCTCCCAGAACCGCAGGGACAATGGCGCTGACCAGAGTCACCTTGCTCTGGGATTACAGGATTACAGTCCGTATAGCAGCGACTACTTTCCACAGCACGTTAAAAGCACCTCTCTTGTGTGAAGTGAACAGGGCTTCTGTGACACTCACAGGGCTTTACTATATGTTCTTTTGACAGAAGTCGAGTCCCCTGGGAAGTTCAGTGAGACAGAAATTATAAAATAGCGATTGTTGAGACTAGAATTCAGGTTTTATAACTCCTAATCTAGTGCTCTTTCCTCTCAGTGTCATTTGGAGAATGGGCTGTTCTACAGGGACCCCTACTGGAATTATATCTATGCATCACTGAAAACTTGTCATACGGTCAGACCTTTCTAACAGAGATGCTGGACCCACTGACGTGTAGGTGAAAAACTCTGTGGCCCATTACTGATCATCTGAACTGTCCCTTCTCACTTGAATAGCATGTTTAATGGAAACCCGCCCCCTAAACGAGAAGTACGTCATGTTACTATTCACCTCCTCCACTACCTTCTTAGAGACCATTATGTGGCTCCATCATATAATGGAAACACTTATAATGACAAAGACAAATGAAAAGCTGCTCTAAAAGTTCAAATTCTTAATGTGTGTTTGATGAGGATATACAAAAGCAGTGGTAATAAAGTTTCTAATTGCACACTAATGCAAATTTTCAAGAAAAAAGTGGCTTAATTTTTTCATATCGTGCTTTGTTTCCTCAATAAAGAGATATTAAATGTTTCTCTTTCAATTTCTGGAGGTGCTAAAGATAGCTATAATATATGTTGACAATGGGAAAAGGATGTGAGCAAAATAAAAAGAGAGGCTTATGCAATCTGCATTCCATGGACCAATCCAGGGCTCTGCCAGCTCCCCACATCTACCTATTCTTGCAATGGGAATTGCAGAGAGAGACCTTTTAGCTGGAAGATAAACACAGTATTTATTTGACTGAACCTTTTCTAGGAAACGCAGACTAAGAAGATGCAAGTGACTTTCTCCTTCCCTGCTATGCTATTTATTGGCTTCTCCACCTTCATCCGTTTCCTACCACTCCTCTTTTTCTTCCTCTTTATGTATGAGATTCATGCACAATGAATGAAATAAGACTCTTGCTCAGGGCAGGTTAGGAAATCTGCTGACACGCTAATAGTCACATATGTATGAAAATATGAGAAGTCATGGCAATTTCATTACAGGTGCATAAATTAACTACTTGTCTGTGTCTTCTGGCCTCTGCTACAAGGAACATTTTCAGTGGTGGTGGGGTTGTGAAGGAAAGGGTAGAAATGGTGAACATATATTGAAATTCACCATAGTTCAGTTGCTGTGCTAAGTATTTTCTCATTAAAATTTCACATTAGCTTCTGACACAGTTACTATTATTATCACTATTGTTTGACATATGATCTACATACGATTCGAGTTACAAAATCTTGATTGAGATCAAGATTAGACAGGGGGTTTCAGACTTGTGAAGTCTCCACATCTGTGCTCTTTATCACAAAACTAAATTTATCAAAATGAGGCTGCCTAACAAATCGGTTCCAAATAAATTCAGCAAAGTTTCAGGATACAAAATCAATACACAAAACCCAGCTGCACTTCTATACACTAATAAGAAACTATCTGAAAGAGAGAAACAGAAAAAGCAATCCCATTTATAACAGCATCAAAGAGAATTAAAATATCTAGAAAAAACTTTAACCAATGAGGTGAAAGACCTATACACTGAGAACTGTAACACACTGATGAAAGAAACTGAAGAAGACACAAATAAATGGAAAGATATCCCATTTCTCAGATTGGAAGAATATTGTGAAAATGTTCATACGACCCAAAGTAATATTATTAATACAAGTTCAATGTAATTCCTAACAAAATCCCAATGCCATTTTTTTACAGAAGTAGAAAAAAATTCAAAACCTTAAATAATTAAAGAAATCCTAAGAAAGAACAAAGCAAGTGGCTTTGTTTCTGATTTCAAGTTACACTATACAGCTGTAGTAATCAAAACAGCATGGCAATGGCATAAAAACTGACAAATAGATCAATGGAACAAAATAGAGAGCCCAGAAATAAATCCACATGTATGTGGTCACCAAATTTTTGACCAAAATCACACAATAGGGAAAGCACAGCCTCTTCAATAAATGGTGCTGGGAAAACTGCACAGCCACATGAAAAAGAGTAAGACTGGACCACTATCTTACACCCTCAACAAAAATGAACTTGAAATGGATCAAAGACTTAAATATAAGACCTGAGACCACAAAAATCCTAGAAGGAAACACAGAGAAAAGCCCTTGACACTGGTCTTGGCAATTATTTCTTGAGTAAGACACAAAAACACAGGCAACAAGAGCTAAAGTAAGTGAGACTGTATCCAACCAAAGAGCCTGTGCGCAGCAAAGGGGGAAAATACCTATGAATTGAACGGTCAGCCTACCAAATGGGGAAAGACCACAAATAATAGGATTAATATCCTAAATATAAAAAGAACTCAAGTAGCTCAACAGAAAAACATACTGCCAGCAATGGGACACCAGAGAGGAAGCAGGGAAATATCTGGACCTCTTATTTCTCCTGCTAATGCCTCCTACTGGCGGATCCACTGGCAGGCAAGGAGCTTCAGTGCTATAGTCCACAGGGGTCACATTCTTCATGAAAAGTGCAGCAGAATAAGAAGTCTGCAATAGGAGAGGCTACCTGTCCGTGCTGAGACCTTTCCTCAGGCCCCAAAGAAGATACAGTCAGTTTACTTTCTGAATACTTACTTAGGATAATTAGCCTTGGGTGTCCATAACCAGACAGCTTCTGCAAATACACTTCTGTTCTGAGACTGTCTCTGTATGATCACAAAAAGTACTCCTTCCTGGGCACAGGTGTAGACTTGCCTCTTTCACATACTCGTATCTCTGACCACACCAGATATGGGATGAGTCAAGGATATCTCCTTAGATGTCTGACGACCTGGGAGGTAAACACCACATTCCTCCTTCCAGATGAATTCCTTTTTTAAAACCAATTCTCCTTCCAAGAGGTAAATTCTGATTCAAACACTCTTCTTTATGTGCTAGACACACCTTGGGCCAAACAGCCAGGACTCACCTAACACAAGACAAGGCATAGGGTCAGACCCAGGTCTATTCTGTAAATCTATCCACTCACGAATGTGTGAAAACCCCTTTCTAGCACTTTTTTTGTCCCCTCATCTATTCCAATCATTTCCCCATACACTTGATAAATAAGAAGAATTGGAAACCAGGACATCAGAGCATGTCCAATCTTTGACAGATTATTGAGTTGTTCTCAGTACTCAGACTGGCTTTCCATATGTCAGGGATAATAAATGTTAGTCACCATCCCCCTCTTAGGCAGCAGCTGAACAATTTCAGGAGAAAGGCTTCCGTCACATTGTGCTCCTTTTTCCAGTAAATGTTCACCATTTCAGACATTTTCCTGAGAACCACAGCAGAGCCTCTCTGTAAGAAGGCAGTTCTCAGGGGGTTATTTTATCAGACCAGACAGCCACTATACACTCTGTTTGACTGTGTAGTTATTCAACACTGAAATTTCCCGATCCTTTTTCATGTTGATTGAGCATAGCATAATTAAGGGAGAATAAAAGACACCTGACTCATCCAATTTATATGTCTACTTTATCTAAACTACACAGTCACAATTGTAAGAAAAAAATAGAAGATGAGAGATATGTATGTGTATACAGATATACATAAAGTGGGGGGGCGGGGGAAGAACCAATAATTTGGAGCACCAAGTTTAAAGCTTAACTCACTGTTTCCTTAAGAACCTATCTAACAAAACAGGATAAACCACAGGAGTGGCTTTAGAGTGAGTTTAGAGTGTGTCTCTGTACTCCACTCCACGCTGGGCTTAGATACTGTTTGATTGACTGCCTGTCCTGTGGAGGAAAGATGCTATTAGATTTCATTCCTCTAAAGATACGCTCCTTCTTTATCACAAATTCCAAGGTTGACTTTTACCATGACTTCAGGAGCAATGGTAGAATGTCTCTTAACGCTGATGGTTTCTCTGTGTGAGTGTAACGTAACAAAGAGCATAAACCAGATCTCACCCTGTGTCTGCAGTTGGCTGTTTGTCGTGGACAAAAATGAGGGAAGAATTCATTGAGTCATTGCCTAAAAATTCCTTCTGGGCTAAAGAAAGGAGAGTTCCTGGCATGCTACTTTTTATTTGGGCTTCCCTGGTGGCTCAGAGAGTAAAGAATCTACTTACAATGCAGGAGGACCTGGGTTCAATCCTGGGTCTGGAAGATCCCTTGGAGAAGAGAATGGTAATCCACTCCAGTATTCTTGCCTGGGAAATCCCATGGACAGAGGAGCCTGGCAAGCCACAGTCCATAGGGTTGCAAAGAGTCGGACACAACTGAGCAACTAATACTCTTACTATCTTTTACTTTTTGTTTGTACCTCAGTTCAGTTACTCAGTTGTGTCTGACTCTTTGTGACACCATAGACTGCAGCATGTCAGACTTCCCTGTCCATCACCAGCACCCAGAGCTTGCTCAAACTCATGTCCATTGAGTTGGTGATGCCATCCAACCATCTCATCCTCTGTCATCCCCTTCTCCTCCTGCCTTCAATCTTTCCCAGCATCAGGGTCTTATTTTCTAATGAGTCAGCTCTTCGCATCAGGTGGCCAAAATATTAGCACTTCAGCATCAGTCCTTCGAATGAATATTCAAGACTGATTTTCTGTTTCTACTTTTTCTCCAGATGACCGCAACTCTACCCTGCTGGCCCAGCTTATATAGGGACAATGTGGGTGGCAGTAAGCATTTGTTTTGGGGTGAATTCTCACCTTTCTCTGCCACACACTCAGAGGTGGTGGTAAATGTGTGAGGGGAATTTTAACATGACCTGAAATCAATCCCCTGTTTCAGTACTAGAAATAATAGAAAAACGGGCAGGTTAACATTCAGCCCTACCGCATTTTTCTAAGTCAGTCGATAAGCAGGGAACTAGTTTCATTGCTTTAGTCAAAAAGTTTTCCAGGAAATATTTTTGATTGGTTTTAAAACTGTGGAAAGTTGAGAAACTAGCTTATCTCTCAGCACTCTGGAGCTGACCAGCCTCAACTCAGCCACACTCTTGATTTGTGGGATGAGAATGGCCATGTGTATAAAGCTTCTGAGATCAACCATTTTCAGGGTAATGTAGCACAGTTGTTTATATCAACACACAACTCACCCAATTCCAATTATCACAATAACTGGGCCACAATATGGCTAGCCCAGATAATTTTAGCATTCCTATCAAATTAACCTTTAACGAGTGATTTGAGGATGCTGTGATTGGCCTCTGTGGCAACCAAGAAAAAGACAACCAAACTGTGACTGACTCAGCTGAGCCCAGTAAGCACTGCAGTAAAGCACTGCTTAAAATGCCCATTTGCAGAAAGGCACACATGTTGGCAGTTGGCCGTATTAGCCTCGCTCAAGTGCAGAGAATTACACAGTTTCCTTCAAAGTCATTAGGACTGCTAGCTCCTTCTTAATTAAAATAAACCCTAACTCAAGTCACATTCACTTCAGCAGTCTTTGTTTTTCAGTCAATTAAGTCAGGTTTTTAACAACTAAATTTTCCACACATACTCTGTAATGAGTTTCATTTTTATTCTGCTTTTCAAAATTCAGATAGAAAGGCATTTGCACTGTTATTAATATGCTTTTCAAAAAAGTGCGTTTCAGTTCATTTTGAATGGCCATACATTTCTCCCCAGGTTTGGGTGGAATCTTTCTGCGTGTGGATTGTCACATAGACCAAATCAGTGTATGAATCTACTTCCACAGCTGTTCCAAACATTATCACCACCATCATCATCATTAAACTCCTTGCATTACACATGCATAAATAATTTGAGTAAAGTGAACTTATTTTTAACACATAGAAGCATACTCAGAACCCAAATTTTGTATGTTACTTAAGACCTAATGTACTATCAGAATGATTTTATATTAAAGTTCTTATTTTTTGTAAGATGAGCTATAATGAATCTTACCAATGAGGCATTTGTAAGAATACAGCAATCCTTCTCATGGATAATATTGTTTGGTTGTATTTTGATTGTGTTATTATTATTTTTTTGGAGAAAGAGGCAGAGTCGATGAAATTTATTTTCAGATTATATCATCTGTTCAGGGTTTTCTGTTTCTAAACTTTCCATATGAAGTATAACATTGTGAAACCAAATCCCCTGATTCTGTCTCAGCACTGATAATATTTCAACTAAGATACAGGGAAGCTTTTTCTGTCTATTGGGGCTGATGCAGATCATGAATAATAGACTACCTGGTGGTTGTGGAAGGCTGAGGGCTTCTTTCCAATTCTGCTGTTCAGTACAGGTTCTCCCATTGTGGAGGGGCGATGTGGGGCCAGGAATGAAAAGTCCTAAGGCAATGGCGTGGAAATTCTCAGCATTCCCTTAGTCTCCCAACATTTCTCAGAAATTTAGCCTCTGTTATTATCCATTTGACAACCAAGAACACATTTGTATCCAAAGCTTTGTTAGTTCTGTAATCTTCTCATCAGTTCTCCACTCACTCTCTCCCCAAATCAGCAAACTACCCTCCAGCACCACACCAACCCTGACACTGATCCAAATGGAGACTGTCTTTTCTAATACTGTAATATATAATGTCATTTCAGTAAAAGCACAACCAAAGGACAAAACACTGCAGACGCAGAGGGAGAACAGGCTCAATTTTTTTTTTTTTTTTTTTTCCTCTTTTGGCTCTGTCACAGTGTGTGCGGGATCTTAGTTCTCCCAACCCACTTCAGTATTCTTGTCTGGAGAATCCCATGGACAGAGGAGCCTGGCGAGCTACAGCCCATGGGGTCACAAGACGTGGACACTGCTTAGTGACCAAATGACAATGATGACCAGGGACTGACCCCGTGCCCCCTGAAGTGGAAACACTGAAGTGGAGTCCTAACCACTAGACTGCCAGGGAAGTCCCCAGGCACTATTTCTTAACGAGGTCAAATCATAGAATTTCCTGTTCATGATCAGAGACTGCCAGACTGCCATGTATCTGTGCTACCCCTTATCTGGGCCTACCCAGGTAAGATGGGCTTTAGAACTCTCGAACCTGAGTTCTCACCTGCAAAGTAGCCTGACCTTGGGGATAAGAAAAGGTCTAATAAGAGTGGTCTAGAAGCAGGACAATATATCCACTCTGAGTGGGTGCATTTTCTAATTTATAAATTGTGCTTTGATGATAATTCTGCAATTCTCAAGGCAACAAAAATAAATATGGGTCTACTGGAGCTGACTGGCCTCACTGTTCCTGAGATTCCAGTCACCTCCATGGAGAGGGATTTGAACTTGAGGACTGCCATTCCAGAGCTGGTGCTGATGGCAACCCCACCCCCAACCCCACCATGGAGCAGTGGAGCAGAGAGGCCAAAGGGCAAATGGCGAGGGGAGGGGCAATCCTATGTTTGTTTAAGTCATTGATTTTTCATATGACAAACCAGGCCAACTTAGTAAAGCTATTTGAGTATATCAGCAGTGGTTTCCAGAAAGTATTGTTACCACAGATGTTACTGCAAGATAATCAAAAGAACACATCTAATTTGGGGATGTAGAGTACTTATTTCTGTTGCTGATTCTATCATTTGAAGCTTTCAAAGCTGAAAGCTTTCATGATTAAGCACATATTATTCTCCTGGAAGATATTTCTTTTTTGGCAGATAAGATAATGGAACAGATCCACTGTTTGTCAAGAGGAGTTACTATGTCATTAAAAAGCCTTTAACACAATGTTTTTTCTCTTTTCCAGGCTGGTTGAAAAGATTTGAATGCAAAAGCACAGATATAACAATAACAGTACAAAACCTAAATTGTCCATGGAAAAGCTTAAACCAACTTAAAATTTTCCATTTGCCAAATGCTCTTCAGGCAATTTAAATGTAATTCAAAACATGCACTCAGTAGCCACAGATGTGTGTTGCCTCAAAATGTTCTTTGTCTTGGTTGCATACATCCAATTTCTTTCTAAAAATTGTCTCCATTACAGCAGGAGGAAAAATATACCCAAATTCAATTACAAAATTGATATGATTAAAATCTTTTTTTGTGTCTTACTCCTGGAAAAGTATTATTGCCACAAAAAGTTTTACTTATTTTGTTCTTTAGGACTTAAGAACAATGCCAGAAGGGCCTTTTGCAGTGTAACATGAGTTAATTCAGTACAAAGAGTTCTGAATTCAAGGCAATGCTCTGAAACACAACTAGCCCTGGAAATAGGGATGGAAAGGCTTTGATTTTTGCTCATGTGTATAGCCAAGGCCATCAAAACATAGTGTCTCCTTGAGCATCTTTCAGGAGACACTCTGTACTGCTAGGAATCACCACCCCCGCCTTGTCAGTTTCCTCCAACACTGAAGTCTTTTGATGAATTTACAGTTTATTATAGTAACTGCAATAATAATTGACAGTTTATCATAAAGTTTAGAAGATGCCTGAATAGGGAAAGTTATGAATGATTTCTGGGACATTTCAGAGGTGAGTCAAGATTCATGACTGGTATAGACCAAGATATGCTTTTCCCATCTAGGCCCTGTGCTCTACAGAACGCTTTAACCAGTGTTCTCCTTAGCAAACTGGGCTGCTGAGTATGTGGGTCACCCTCCCCCCAATCCAGAGAAGGGTCTAGAAAGAGAGCTGGCTCTTTGGGGTGATTCTCTTCTACAGCTTCGGGGGCCTCAGGAGAGTGAAGGGCCCCTGAAGCGTCTGAGGCACCCCCTCCAGTTATCCCCCACCCTGACTTGGAGGTGGGTGGTGACTGAGACCCTGACCTTGGCCTGGATGGAGATTGGCAGGCTTGGGAGCGAGTGTGTAACTTCTCAGAGCCTCAGGAGCTCAGAGGTGGTGAGAGGTTAGTAGTACCAGCTCTCAGGCCTGTTAATTCCATGAGCTGCTACCTGCAAACACTCAGCCCCAGGCCTGCCCTGCAGGGACCCTCCATGCCAGGAGCTGCGGTGGAAATGGTGTCTGTTCTAAGACACGAAAGGGAATGTGAGGCATCAGTTGGGGGGCTGGGGCAGGTGGACCCTTGCTGCAAAAATGTTTAGCAAAATCCCCATGAAATGTAACAGTGGGCAGTTTCTCCCCTCTCAACTCCTGTGCAGCTAACACAATGGTCCAGTTTGACTTGTCAAGGCCAATGCTGGACAAAAATCACCAACTCTAATCCCCCCTCGGTCTCTGTTGGTCTTCCATCCTCACCACAAAGCTCATTAACAATCCCCATGGGATAAAGATAGAACCCAGAAAATAAAATAAAGTCTTACCTTGTTTTTTCCTTTGTCTTAGTTCAGCTTTATTTGCTCCTGGGATGCTGCGTGGAGGCCTTGCCCCAGGCTCTTCCCTCTGGAGTTCCTGGTGCCAAAGGGAGGCTATGCCATCTCCCCTCGAGATGGCGGCACTGGCATCTGCGGGCTGAGTGCCGCAGGGCTGCACACGGCGCCTGGATCCAAGATGGCGCCAGTGAACTGAGTGGAGGGGCCTATGCCATGTGCCGTGATTCGGGGCCGTGAACAGCACAGCTCCGTCTTTCCCTGGAGGATACCACCCCTGCCCCCTCTGACCTCTAAAGCAGCCTCTCCCACAACCTGTGTGGGGGAAAGCCTGTGCTCCAGCCAGAGAGCTCCCACCCGTTCATCCTTTAATCAAAGAATAAAGCCTTCCTTTGCCTCTACAGCCACCCTATTGCTGCCGACAGACACGGGGCAGGAGGACCTTTATCGGGGCCAGGGTGGAAAGGGCGGGTCACGCCGTCTTCCTTTTGGAGGGCCTCACATCGGGTAATGGGAGGTTTATAAATGAAGCAGCAGGTTTGCAGTTCCTTCTCCCTCTTCCCATGGGATCGCTTCGTAATCTCTGTGCAAACACCCTGGTGGTGTCCCTGACAAACAAGCTAAATGTTTTTAGGGGGTATCGTTTGTGCAGGACTGACTGCTTGTCGGAAACAAAGCTGGGATCTGTGGGGCACGGTGTCCCTGGAATCCCGGATTTCCCCACAGATGCTGTGCGACTCCCTGCCTTTGATGGAAAAACGTCCTGCCTGAGAAGGCGCTCCTCCGTGTCAGTGAGGCACGTCTCTTAGGTTGCTTTCTGAGTCAATGTGGCCAGGGAAGGCCTGCGATGGCTGGGAAGACCCGCTATGGCTGGGAAGACCCCCGAGACTATGTCGGAAACAAAGCTGGGATCTGTGGGGCACGGTGTCCCTGGAATCCCGGATTTCCCCACAGATGCTGTGCGACTCCCTACCTTTGATGGAAAAACATCCTGCCTGAGAAGGCGCTCCTCCGTGTCAGTGAGGCACGTCTCAGGTTGCTTTCTGAGTCAATGTGGCCAGGGAAGGCCTGCTATGGCTGGGAAGACCCCCGAGACTGTCTGAGGGTGACGGACCTCTTTCTGCTGTGTGTGTTGACTCACAGTGACCCGTATCTTTGATATTATTACTAAAGCTTGACACTGGGTGAGGTCTCTGAACCCACAGGCATCTGCGCTGGGAGTCTGGGCCTGTGAGCAAGGTGAGCTCTGTGGATGCGTTAGCCGTCTTCTTTTTCTCAGTTGATTTCTTAGTTGATTTACACTGTTGTGTTAGTGCCAGCTGTAAGTGGTTCATATATAGAGGATTTTTCAGATTCTCTCCCATTATAGGTTATTATGACACAGCGATTCTTAAATCACTCTGGGCACTACAAAGGAAATACAGTGCTAGATGTTTAAAATTTTTCCTCCTAATATTTGTTGAATAAATGGAAAATGAATGAATGAAGACTTGGTCTTCCTATAGTCATAGGAAACACCTGAAGACATGAAAAGAAACACTGAAGAATGACCTTTACCAGTGGATTTGCAGGGAGGCGGGAGACAAGAGGGTCAGGAAGGTTCTGGAACTCTTCAGATCTAGAATCCTGTTTGTCTTGTAAAGATTTACTGGAGCAGTCGGGGGTGGGGGAGAAGGGGAGTTTGTTAGCTCTTTTAAAGGATATGCCAAAATGAAATTTTCTGGATTAAAGTTAAGGAATAATTTGCATGATTATGCCTTAACCTGAGCCTGCAAAACATTTACTGATTGGCCTGAGTGCAAATGAAATGGTTGGATGGCATCACCTACTCAGTGGACATGAGTTTGAGTAACCTCCGGGAGTTGGCGATGGACAGGGAGGCCTGCCGTGCTGCAGTCCATGGGGCCACAAAGAGTCAGACACGACTGAGTGACTGAACTGAAGAGTGCAAATAACTTTTAAAAGGACATTTTGTGGAAGAATACAACTTATTACAGTGATAGAGAGATCTCTTAGAAGAAATTTTAGAACTTAAAAAAACATGAGTCAGCCAAGACTTACTGAACATATTTTGGAATTACAGATTCCTGGCAGTGCATAATAAGCCAAATCATCATACCAAGACTCCATCTTAACTTAGAATGGATTCTCCATTCTATGCAGATCAAGATTGGCATCAATGAATGGGATATTGTCGATCTTATTGGAATAGACTCGGGGGAAAATAAAACTTACATCTGTTCTTTTCTAAAGCCCTGTGTACTTTCTACCTGACAGAGGAGAAATGCATGATACCTTCAAGCTTTTAGGCTGCAAAAGAGATTTCAGCACAGACTGAGGACTGATGGAAGGTTTAAGATGTTATATCTGGACTTATAAGGAAACAAAGCTAAACTGATTAAGTTCTTTATAAATTAGACTTAAGCAAAGCAATCAAAACCCTCCCAAAAGAAAACATCACTGTAAGTTATGTTCACATCTGTTTTGTTCACCTTCGTATTTTAGCTCTATTGTCTGGCAAAGTACTTGATATATAATTTCAGTTCAGTTCAGTCGCTCAGTCATGTCCGACTCTTTGCAACCCCATGAATCGCAGCACGCCAGGCCTCCCTGTCCATCACCAACTCCCAGAGTTCACTCAGACTCACGTCCATCGAGTCAGTGATGCCATCCAGCCATCTCATCCTCTGTCGTCCCCTTCTCCTGCCCTCCATCCCTCCCAGCATCAGAGTCTTTTCCAATGAGTCAACTCTTCGCATGAAGTGGCCAAAGTACTGGAGTTTCAGCTTTAGCATCATTCCTTCCAAAGAAATCCCAGGGCTGATCTCCTTCAGAATGGACTGGTTAGATCTCCTTGCAGTCCAAGGGACTCTCAAGAGTCTTCTCCAACACCACAGTTCAAAAGCATCAATTCTTCGGTGCTCAGCTTTCTTCACAGTCCAACTCTCACATCCATACATGACCACAGAAAAACCCATAGCCTTGACTAGACAGACCTTTGTTGGCAAAGTAATATCTCTGCTTTTAAATATGCTGTCTAGGTTGGTCATAACTTTTCTTCCAAGGAGTAATTAAGACTCAATAAATATTTGTTTAATTAACACATGGAATGATCAGCCTAGTTACCTTTCCTCTGTTGTCTTAAAATATTTGTGATCATTAGACACTTTCTACGTCCAGCTAATCTTTCTGTCCTTGAGCCCTATTATGTGAGAGCAAAAATGAGAAGGCACATTTATTTGCTGTTAGTGCTGTTTGTGAAAATTTACACAGAGCACACAGGATTCTGGGCTGTGTGGTGGGATCTACAGGCTAGCGAACTTCAGAGAAAGATATTTAAGGCAAGCAATCTTATAATTATGTTAGCAAAGATTTGTAAATAGAAAAGAGCTACAGCCTGCCAAAGTATTTTTAAGAAGAGACATATTGTCGATTTGTTCCACATTTAACAACTAATATAAACAAGAAAATTCCTGCCTTTTGTCATGAGTCAGACATTCTGTCCTCTAGAATAACAGCAACTTCTTTGGAAAACACATCTGGTTTCTGAGCCCAGCTCTGTCCATCAATAAAACAGATGGTTTTGAAAGAGAGACCAGAAGGCTGGGCCATGGATTAAGCTCAGGCATTTTTCCAAGTAGAATTTCCTTCTTGGTAATTGAAAGCTTGAGATCTTCCTTGAATATTGAAACTTTATTTCATGGGTTTATAATGTGGCATGGAATATTAAGACTTAGAAATAGGAATGATGGTGAAAACACAGAATTTGTTGTCTAAATTTAAGTCCTTACGTTCACAATTTTGGCTGCTTAAATGTTATGCAAGCAGTGTGCAAGGAAAAATGTCATTAAAATGCACAAGTCTAAAATTACACTCTGACTTCCATCTTTAGGTAAATGGCTTACCATTTCTGGTCTTAATAGCCACATCTTCAAAGTAAAAGTTAGGCAGGTGATTTCCAAGGCTCCTATTAGTCTTAGAATTCTATGACTCATACTTGACAGAATTCTGAAAGGTAAAATCTTTCTGAAAGACTATACATATCCAATATATCAAAAGCCCTAAAAATGATATTGATTCCATAATTCTGCTTTCATAAACACACTCTAAGGAAATAAATGGACACATGTACAAATTTGTATGTAAAAGGCTATTGCAGAGTTCAGTTCAGTCGCTTAGTCATGTCTGACTCCATGCGACCCCATGAATTGCAGCCCGCCAGGCCTCCCTGTCCATCACCAACTCCCTCAGTTCACTCAGACTCATGTCCATCAAGTCTGTGATGCCATCCAGCCATCTCATCCTCTGTTGTCCCCTTCTCCTCCTGCCCCCAATCCCTCCCAGCATCAGAGTCTTTTCCAGTGAGTCAACTCTTCGCATGAGGTGACCCCTGGAATTTCAGCTTCAGCATCATTCCCTCCAAAGAAATCCCAGGTCTGATCTCCTTCAGAATGCACTGGTTGGATCTCCTTGCAGTCCAAGGGACTCTCAAGAGTCTTCTCCAACGCCACAGTTCAAAAGCATCAATTCTTTGGCGTTCAGCTTTCTTCACAGACCAACTCTCACATCCACACATGACCACTGGAAAAACCATAGCCTTGACTAGACAGACCTTTGTTGGCAAAGTAATGTCTCTGCTTTTGAATATGCTATCTAGGTTGGTCATAACTTTCCTTCCAAGCAGTCTTTTAATTTAACGGCTGCAATCACCATCTACAGTGATTTTGGAGCCCCCCAAAATAAACTCTGACACTGTTTTCACTGTTTCCCCATCTATTTCCCATGAAGTGATTATTGCAGAGTAATTTACAATAAAAATTGGAGGAAGCAATAAAAATATTCATCCAGAGATAATTCATATATAAAATGTATGATGGTATATGGTATAAGGTTGAAAAAATGTTCTCTACATCATTCTCAGCAACATTTTCTTCTTACTAACTGGCATGACTGAAAAAAAACAAAAAACAAAGTACTGTGGATGGCATTTGGGAAAAGACTTTCATGGTGAGCAGCCTATGAGTAAGGGTTTGGCTCTGGGCTTTTGGACATTCTCCACACTTGGGACTTTAGCAAAGGGGCGATCGGGGTAGGACCCTGCTCTAGTTGTGACATCTTGGGATTCCATGTTGAGGCAGGAATACAGGGAAGGAGCTATGACCTCTCATGAGATTCACTTGCTGGACTGCCATTACTGCTTGGGAGCGGCCTGGGTCAGAGTGGAGGTTCAGGTCGCAAGGTATCTGAAAAAGCCTTCAGTCACAGTTTCTGTCAATAACCAGCACCAAAGGATCCAGGTGTGTCTTCTTAGGTGGGCAGAGCAAAGACAATGGTAGGATTCAGACAGGGGTTCAGGAAAGAGGCCTCCCCATTGGAAGAAGGGGTTGGGATGGGCGGGATTCAGGAAGAAGGAAGAAGTTGCCAGAGTAGGGGAGGAGCTCAGAGAGATGGGTCTCTATATTATTTCCTAAGACTGGGACACATGGGAGAGAGAGGTGTGTGGACAACTGACTTCAGAAATCAAGTCTAAAGTCACCTTCTCAGGTCAGGCAAGGGGGGAGGTTACTGAGGGACAACTCAAGCTCAACTCAGAACCTCATTAACTGTGTCCTCAGTCCTAGTTGGCTTAATGGAGAGGGCATCTCCAGGCTGGGTCCCAATTAGAAGGTGTCACAGGTAAGGAAGCCTGGTGGGAGTAGGGGGGGTGATGAGAAGGGGTGATGCTGTGATCCTATAATGTGGTCCCTGTGATCTTTGCTGCTGCCGTCATGATGCTTCAAGCTCGCTAAATTCATAATAGTCAGTGTACTCAGAAGCCAATCCAAAGACACTAATGGAGCCAAGCAAGACCTGGTGAGATGATGAATTTGCTGGCCCATTTTCAAACACCACCATGTTTCTCAATCCAATAAGGTTTCTCATTTTACAATTGTTCCTGGACCATCATGCAGCAGCAGTGTGCCTTTGGAGGCATCTACCAAATGAGCTTCCTTCGGTAATCCAGTGATTACCTAATTCAACAGGCATCTATTGAATACCCTCCATGTGCCACAGACTGGACCGTGAGAGAGATGAATCTCATACAGCTCTTAAGGTGCACTCTCTACTCCATAAATGCCTGGGTGACTCTTTTCCTCTGTGTCCCACATGTTCTGTGCAGAACCATCTCTTCATCCCATACTTGGCCTCATCTGCAGCTTCCCATGTTCACTGATGCAGAGACCCAAGAGATTTCACTGTGTGGCCCAGCACAATAATAAATGCTAGCAATGACACAGCACTTAAGACAGGCTGGGCCCTTTCCTAAGATTTCATGTTATTAAATCCCAGCATCCCAATGAGGCAAAGTATTCTTATTATTCCTACCATTTGCTCAAGGTCACGGTTACCAAGTGGGAAGCTGGAATTTGAACCCAGACTGTCCCATTTTAGAGTACAGGCACTGAACAATTACTCCATCTTATCAGTGGGGGGTAAAAGAAGTCTCGACCACTGAGGAATTTATAACCTGCTTGGGGATGACAAAGCTGAATTGCTGAGGTCAAAAGTGGTTGACAGAACACTGAGTGTGTGCCTAGACTAAAAGTTGTAGAAGCTGAAGAAAGTGAGTTCAGTAGCAGGAAAAGGCTTATTGGAGAGTATCTTGGAAAGCTAATAGGTTTGGGGAGATAAAATTGCAAGGTGGGGTGTTTAGTGGCATGGCAGTTAAGAGCAAGTGGGGGGCACGCCCTCTACAGGCCAATATCTGGTACCAGGCACTGGGTCCCGGAGGAGGGTGCAGGCAAGTTAGGATGTGGTTTCTCTTTTTTGCCCTCAAGGACAAAAATATTTCAGATGAACATCTTTTATTCATGCCGTCCTATTTCTGAAAAGCTAAAAGTAACCTAACAGGGTCTTATCAATTTTAGAGAAGAAAATCTTTTCTGCAGAATTTTCAAAAGCTAGTTGGCTTATTTAAATTTTTAAATATTTGAGTTTAAAAAATAGAATTGCTGTCCATATTACATTCAATATATATTTTTATCTGTATGAAATTATTCCACAGTCAGGACTAAAGTAATTATTATCATTGGGATTTCCTTATTAAAAGCATATTTGAACTTTGTCTCTACTTTAAACATCAATAAGAGACACTAAACAGTTGTGTAGGGAAGATAAAGTCTGTTGTGATGATACCAGAGCATTCAGTGTAATTTACTGAGGAAAAAACATACCAATGCTGGTGTTATTAAAGTCAAACAAAAGAAAAAGTAACATCTATAAGGTGATGCTGAAGCTGAAACGCCAGTACTTTGGCCACCTGATGAGAAGAACTGACTCATTGGAAAAGACCCTGACGCTGGGAAAGACTGAAGGCAGGAGGAGAAGGGGACAGCAGAGGATGAGATGGTTGGATGGCATCACCGACTCAATGGACATGAGTTTGAGCAAGCTCTGGGAGTTGGTGATGCACAGGGAAGCCTGGCGTGTTGCAGTCTATGGGGTTGCAAAGAGTCGAACACGACTGAGTGACTAAACTGAACTGATCAAGTGTGTCCCACATGCCAGGATTTCTATTAATTTTTCATGTACTGCTTTCATAGTCAGAAAACCTGAGAAGGAGAGTCATATACCTATTATGCAGATGAGAAAAGTGAGGTTTCAGAAGGTTATTTCCTCCAAATCACATGTGTGGTAGTGAGAGCACAGACTCAAACCCAGCTTTCTGCCTCATGGCCCCCACACTGTTAAAAACCACAGTGGGTTGAGTCCCAGATGCAGTTCGGCATGACCCTGATGACATCATAGCTGCCTCCCTGGTCAGCACCCAGCCCTAGGGTTCCCCCTTGCTGTGTAGACCTGAGTGTTTCTGGGCAGTGGGTGAAGCCTGTGGTGTGTGGATGAAATAGCTGGCAGACTGGCTGTCATATTCAGAATTCTCCTTGCACTCTTTGCTGTCATCCCTGGACATGTAACAGCTTTGTCAAGGTTACAGACAGGAAACCCAAGGCTTTCTCTGCAGCCAGAACCCCTGCCTTCTCCTCTGTTGGACTTTTCCACTGGATCTAAGTGAAGTTCATTTCGAGATGTGGCCAGTAGACAGACAAGTCTATCTGGAAGGACATCGCCAATTCCTCTAACTCTTCTAGTAACAGAGACGGGGCCTGTGTGTATTGTATAAGAACTGGAAATGTGGGAAGGAGTCTGGTTGGTTCAGTGTTGTGCCTGCAGCCCTGCAAGTCTGCTCCCAGCCACAGGGCTCTGCAAATTCAGATCTCCTGGAAATTTTATTGTTTGATTTGGCCATGTGTGTTTTGATACCTCAGAAAGAAAGAAGACAGCTTGGACATGAGAAACTAGAAAGATTTATGGTAAAAGGAAAGAGTGAGTTAAGATGTTCATTAGGCTTCAAAATGAAAGGCTTACCCAGATTAACTCAAGATGCTTTGGCAGTTCTTTTTAAAGGGAACTTCTCCTTACGACCAGACATTGCAGGGGGGAAAAGAATATACATTTAGTAAAAATATATATTTCAGGGAATTCCCTGGTGGTCTAGTGGTTAAACTCAGCACTTCTGTGGCCTAGGTGTAATCCCTGGTTGAGGAACTAAGATCCCACAAGCCGGGCGGTGGGGCCAAAAGAAAAGAATTACATATACATACATACATATATATATATATATATATATATGTATATTTCAGTGTACATACACTTCCATTCCTAGGGGTATTTTGAAACTCGGGGCTTTAATCGCCAGGCTGCCAGGCTTTAGACCCTGGTGACTCTTTTCTAATTACAACATACAAATTTAAATAGATCAATAATATAATAAATTTTACCTCCTAGTTACTATTTCTATGTATCAATTTCTCCACTTGTCAAATAGAAACAGTAATAGTACCTACCTCATATTTTTTTAAGAGTTAAACTGAAAAAAAATCCATATGTACAAGTGCTTAGCACAGTGCCTTATTGATTGCTGCTGCTGCTGCTGCTAAGTAGCTTCAGTTGTGTCCAACTCTGTGCGACCCCCATAGACGGAAGCCCACCAGGCTCCCCCGTCCCTGGGATTAGCATGTACTAAAAAGAAAAAAACATAAATGAAGTCGTCATTAGTAATATTATGTTGTGACCATTGTGTGCTTAGTCACTCAGTCATGTCCAGCTCTTTGTGACCCCATGGACTGTAGCTTGCCAGGATCCTCTTTCATGGGGATTCTCCAGGCAAGAATAATGGAGTGGGTTGCCATGCCCTCCTCCAGGGGATCTTCCCAACCCAGGGATCGAACCTAGGTCTCCTGCATTGCAGGCAGATCTTTATCAACGGAGCCACCACGATATGGGAAGCCCATACTGTGACAATTAAAAAGTGGATATAAGACATCTGGATCCCTTAGTAAATGAGATCTGATTCTAAACCCAGAGTGGCTGTACCCTCGTGTGTCCTTTACGTCCTTTAGGCTCTAGGCTTGGGCACCCTGTGGCTCTAGGCAGTGCCCACTGAGATTCTTCTAGCAGCTAAGAGCCCTTAGCAGGGGCCCAAAGCACACAAGTTAGCGGAATTTTACACAACAAAGTCTAAGGCACTCTTCTTAGTATTCACACACCAATGCTCTCAGACTAGTTTTAAAAATCTGCTTTTCTTTTAAAATAACTTTATCTACTGTTTTAGAATGGATTGAAACAATCTGATCATAAAATCATCACTGCTAAACAACCTATCTTTTTAAGCATGACAGGATCACCTATGAGGAATGGAACTGACCTCAGTTTGGGGGCTTATATCTGCTTTTCCCACACTGTGTCAATTTAATCATGAAGAAACCCACAAAACCTCCCTTATCTCAGGGAAGTGGCCGATGTTAATTGTAAAGGTTTATCTTCTTTTAACCGTCGTCTAGAAGAGTAGTTTTACTACCTTATCATAGCTCTATTATGACAAGAAATGGAAAATTCATGCCTGCACATATTGCTTATGAATATGTGGCAGGTCTAGATGCATCTTTTATGAAGATGGAACATTTGGCTTTGTGTTTGGTAGTGTGGAGAATAACACACCTGGGCCCACTCCCTAGCCGATGTCCAGGTTATTATTACAAGGGTTTCACTAACTCTGAGTAGTTTTCAGGCACTCAGACCCTCATAAATGGTCCGGGCCTCACTGATAGTACTTTATTTCTATGACTTTTAGGAGTTAGAGATAATATGAGCTAGCTGGGTTTGTAAAGCATGTGGGAAATATATGCAAGTAAAACCTTAGAAAAGGGCTTCCCTGGTGACTCAATGGTAAAGAAGCTGCCTGCCAGTAGGAGACTAGATTTGATCCCTGGGTCTAGAAGATTCCCTGGAGAAGGAAATGGCAACTCATTCCAATATTCTTGCCTGGGAAATCCCATGGACAGAGGAGCCTGGTGGGCTACAGTCCACGGGGTCACAAAGAGTCAGAAATGACTTAGCGACTAAGCAACAATGAGAACAAAAGCCTTAGAAAGAAATTTGTTATGCTTTCTTTCACTGTTGCTACTCCTGTAAGAACCAGATCAGATCTTGAGAGGCTGAGATGGCTGCCATCTAGTCCAAGGTCTCTCTTGGAACACATCACTGGTTCACTCTCTGTTGGTCTCAAGTCACCCTTTGGTTTCTGGTGGAATAAATGTAACTCTTCTGTAGCACTTAATGTAGTAATTGATTAACCCATATCAGTCTTTTGCATTTTTATAAGGAGCTCATGAAAGTGAAAGTTGCTCAGTTGTGTCCAATTCTTTGCCACCCAATGGATTGTAGACTGCCAGGCTCTTCTGTCCATGGGATTCTCCAGGCAAGAATACTGGAGTGGGTAGCCTATCCCTTCTACAGAGGATCTTCCCAACCCAGGGACTGAACCTGGGCCTTCTGCTTTGCAGACAGACTCTGTACCATCTGAGCCACCAGGGAAGCCCTAACGTGCTCATAATTATATCTAACATTTATGCTCTCCAAGTGTCTCTTTGAAATCTATCTGCTTTCAATCTTGCTCAGGCTTTTCTAATGTTTGAAAGGAATTGGATAGGAAAAGATGACTTGGCTTTTAGTACAAAAGCCACCAGAGAACCTTTGGAACATTCTCTTGTGCACTGGTGTCTTCTGACACTCACTCAGTAGGTAAAATCAAGTAGAAGAGAGCTGTGTCTAATGGGACTGTCTGATTCTATTTATTTTTGTTATAATCTTGCAGGGCTGTTTTTGGTATGCAGTCATTTGAGTTGCTAGTCTCCAAAAAACTGGGTAATCCTGTGCAGATAATTTCAAATTTGCCTCAAACACCTAAACAATGACATTTTCTATGTGCCAACTTGGGTTTTTGCTTTTGAGAATAACTAGAAAGCTAAGGAGAAATGCTTCTCTTCTAATCAGTAATTTAAATGTCTTTGGGTTTTACTTGGTTTTATTCTTTAACATTAATTTAAATGTATTTGGGTTTTATTTCGTTTTATTGCTATGCATGCAACTTTTACTACTCTGCCAAAAGTATGAATTTTGCACATTTTAATTTAGGCCTTAATGTGTATATGTGTTGTACAAGCCAAATAATAGTATGTGTGTTTATGGCTGAAAACCAGGAAGCAAGCATTTGTCTCAGGAGCCTAGACTGTTTTTTGGAGCCCCAAAGAACTTCCCTTAAAACAATTGCCCAGAAGCTTTTGATCTTCTAATGTTATTGATAAGATATTTTATCACATCCCAATATATTTTTATATACTTATCATTCAGCAGTTTCCAGGTTAGTGTGGAGATGCTAAAACTCCCTTCCCAGGACTTGCAAGGTTATACGTTCTCTGGCCCTTGCTTCTGCTCAGAACTCCTGGATGAGTGAGTTAACTCATGCATCTGCCACTGTAGAAATAGAGCATTTGTATTACAACCACAGACAAAAGCTAAAAAGACAAAGTAACCACAGTGAGATATCAACTCATAGCATTAGAATGGCTATTATCAAAAGAGCAGAAAATCACAAGTGTTGGCGAGGAGATGAAGAAGTTGAAACCTTTGTGTCCCGCTTGTGGGAACACACATGGTACAGTTGTCATGGAAACAAGTGTGGAGTTTCCTCCAAAAGTTAAAAGTAGCATTACCATATGATCCAGCATCCATTCTGGATGTATGTTCAGAAGAACAGAAAGCAGAGACTCGGACATTTGTATACCCATATTCAGAACAGCATCATTCATACTAGGCAGGAGGTGAAAGCAACCCAAGTGTCCACCAATGGATGAACGGATAAACAAAATGTGGTCAGTCCATCCAAGGGAATATTATCCAGCCTATAAAAGGAAGGCAAATCTGCCACATGCTACTACATGGATGAACCTGGAGGACAATATGTGAAGTGAATAAGCCAGTCACAAAAAGACAAATGCCATTATAATTCCACTTAAATGAGTTGCCTAGAACATCAAGTTTATAGAAATGGGGAAATGTTGGTTGCTAGGAGTTGGGGGGAGGGGAGAATGGTGAGTTGTAATAAAGTTTCAGTTTTCGAACCTGAAAAACTTTCTGGAGATATGTTGCACAGCAATGTAAATATCCACAGCACTACTGAACTGTACACTTAAAGATGGTTTAAATGGTTAAGTTTTATGGTATGTCCCTTCTATCATAATGCTTAAATAAATAATGCATATTCACATTGAAAAAAGCCCTACAAGGTTACCTTATTTGTCCATTATGACCTAACAATTTTATGACTAATAAAGAATGGATATCATGAAGTGTGAAAGAACTTGCTGGGAAAGATCGAGGGCAGGAGGAGAATGGGGCGACAGGATGAGATGGTTGCCAACACTGATTCAATGGACATGAGTTTGAGCGAACTCTGAGAGAAAGTGAAGGACAGGGAAGCCTGGCTTGCTGCAGTCCACGGGGTCGCAAAGAATCAGACATGACTTAACGACTGAACAACAGCAACAAAAGAAGATAAAGTAGAAGATACATTCAAGTTCTTAATATTTTTTCCTGTCTCCAGTGGATCAGTTTCACTTAGCTCAGTCTGGAGGCCACCAGTTTTACAGTACGTCCATTGGCTGATGGTGATGGACACAGAGCCACACAGCCCACTCCCTGTGAGGAAGGGCGCGTGTCACCGCAGCAGTGTGCTCACTGGACAGCCTGCTGTCAGCCACCCTGGGACCGCTGTTCACCGCTGTGAACAGCCACCTCGCCGGGGTCATGTCCTTCCTGGGGTGTGGGTGACTGAGTGTGATGGGTGGGGAAAGTGTGGCCCTTTGAGCTGGGTGTGGGGCACAGGTAGTCAGCACCCTCATCCCAGACTTTCTTGCCCTGTGGCTGAGGTTTTGTCTGGCCTGCACTGCGGTTCTACTTCTTTCTCTGCCTGAGTCTACTTTCACTTCCTTTCACAGGTATGGATTCCTAATAAAATTTACACCCAAATTCCATCTCAGCATCTGATTTCAGAGAAGAGAACTTGCAACATATATTAAGATACTATTAAGAATGGGGGTGGAGGAGGGATGGCATGGGAGTTTGGAGTCAGCAGATGCAAGCTATTATGTATATTTAGGATAGATAAACAACAAGGGTCTACTGCATAGCACAGGGAATTAAATTCAACACTTGTGATAGACCATAATGGAAAAGAATATAAAAAGAATATATATATATATGTATAATGGAATCACTTTGCTGTATAGAAAAATTAATACTTTTTTATTATGTTTAATATATTTGATTAACACTGTGAATCAATTATGCTAAAATTAAAAAAAATTTTAAGTATAACTGATTCACAATTAAATTGATTCACAAAATTAAAAAGATACTATTATGGTTAATGTAAACTGATTCTTTAGTTTCTAAACATGAGTGAACAAGTTTTTAAGTTACTTAGTGAAATGATGAAGGCCATTACATTTGAAGAATAAAACAAGTGGGAGTTCTGAACAGGAAAATTAAGGTCTTTTATGCTTAAGAAGCGGAGAAGGCAATGGCACCCCACTCCAGTACTCTTGCCTAGAAAATCCCATGGATGGAGGAGCCTGGTAGGCTGCAGTCCATGGGGTCGCTAGAAGTCGGATGCGACTGAGCGACTTCACTTTCACTTTTCGCTTTCACACAATGGAGAAGGAAATGGCAACCCACTCCAGTGTTCTTGCCTGGAGAATCCCAGGGACAGGGGAGCCTGTTGGGCTCCTGTCTATGGGGTCGCACAGAGTCGGACACGACTGAAGCGACTTAGCAGCAGCAGCAGCAGCATGCTTAAGAAGCACAAGCTGGAATCAAGATTTCTGGGAGAAATATCAGTTATGGCAGAAAGTGAAGAGTAACTAAAAAGAAACCTCCTGATGAAAGTGAAAGAAGAGAATGAAAAAGTTGGCTTACAGCTCAACATTCAGAAAACTAAGATCATGGCATCTGATCCCATCACTTCATGGGAAATAGATGGGGAAACAGTGGAAACAGTGTCAGACTTTACTTTTTTGGGCTTCAAAATCACTGCAGATGGTGATTGCAGCCATGAAATTAGAAGACGCTTACTCCTTGGAAGGAAAGTTATGACCAACCTAGTTAGCATATTCAAAAGCAGAGACATTACTTTGCCGACTAAGGTCCGTCTAGTCAAGGCTATGGTTTTTCCTGTGGTCGTATGTGGATGTGAGAGTTGGACGGTAAAGAAAGCTGAATGCCGAAGAATTGATGCTTTTGAACTGTGGTGTTGGAGAAGACTCTTGAGAGTCCCCTCGACTGCAAGGAGATCCAACCAATCCATTCTAAAGGAGATCAGTCCTGGGTGTTCTTTGTAAGGAATGATGCTAAAGCTGAAACTCCAGTACTTTGGCCACCTCATGCGAAGAGTTGACTCATTGGAAAACACTCTGATGCTGGGAGGGATTGGGGGCAGGATGAAAAGGGGACAACAGAGGATGAGATGGCTGGATGGCATCACGGACTTGATGGACATGAGTTTGAGTGAACTCCGGGAGTTGGTGATGGACAGGGAGGCCTGGCGTGCTGCAATTCACGGGGTTGCAAAGAGTCAGACACGACTGAGTGACTGAACTGAACTGAACTGATGATTAAGAAATACACACATACACAACCCATACACACACAAAAGAACCAAACTAACATTAACAATAATGGTACAAAATGAATAGGAACCTTTGCTCTGTGAAAGTTGAAGAGTTTGTACTTCAGGTAAACATTTTTATACAAAGCAAGTATGATCAGACATTAATATTTGTATGTTTCTCCCAGATTGTAAATGTAGATATGATCAATGGGTTTGAAAGAAGAGCTACCCATACATATCCTAAGATGATTGGAGAAGGAAATGGAAACTTATTCCAGTATTCTTGCCTGGGAANTTTTATACAAAGCAAGTATGATCAGACATTAATATTTGTATGTTTCTCCCAGATTGTAAATGTAGATATGATCAATGGGTTTGAAAGAAGAGCTACACATACATATCCTAAGATGATTGGAGAAGGAAATGGAAACTTATTCCAGTATTCTTGCCTGGGAAATCCCATGGACAGAGGAGCCTGGTGGGCTACAGTCCACGGGGTCACAGAGTCATACACAACTTAGTGACTAAACAACAATCCTAAGACGATGAATAGCTTAATCCACCATCAGGCCAGTTCATAGTTACAAGGAGAGGAAGATAAAATGTGCGGGAAAGGCCAAGGTGGGAGCTGCCAGGTAACTGAGTAGTTGCCTTTAAATATAGTTATTCCCGTTGGAGTAATTAGAGCTGTATTTCTGATTCTTCTGTCTGCCTCTATGATATCTTGTGGAATTACAGAATTTCTCTGAGAAATCCCACACATCTGAGAAGTTTTTCCAAACATTACAGTCTCTGCAGATGTGTTTTGTGCTCAAATATAATTTAATTTCTACTTCCCTTTGACTTTATTATGTGAATATTATAGGACCTTCCACATGTAGAATGTTCTTAAACATAAACGTATATAAAACCTTCAAAATCAGAAGTCAGTGGTTTGTGATCATGGAAGGAAGAAGAGATGTAACAACCGAATTAATTCTACTTCCATTTGGCTATTGAATGAGCTAAAAACTCAGCCTTCTTCCAGGTTTTTCTAAACCGTGATAATGAGAGCTGATATTTACTCATGCAATGTGTCATATGTTCTTTATTAGGATCATCTCAGTATTTCTTCAAAACAACCTGCAAAGAAGGAATTATTATAAACTCATCTTACAATAAGGAAATACACAGCTTAGAGGATTTAAACAACTTGCCTAAAGTTATGGGGGATGGAACTGAAAGAAACAGGAAGGAAACTAAGTGGCTGGCCGAAATATACATGTGAATGTAACCGGCCAGTTCATCAATTTGCTGTTTAATTTATGGTTTACATTGTATGAATTGGTATTTTAAGTAAATGTTCTGAATTGTATTACTTTGGACTGATAGACTTTAGTTAAAAAAACTATAAGACACTTAAATTTTAAGATTTTTTTTCCATTAAAAATGTTGCAGGCTTATTTAAGGAAGAAAATATCCAAAGCAGTTACAGTGAATAAATTGTTTTTTGGATGACTCACCTAAAGGAGAGAGGGGTGAGGCATTAAATGATCCATCTAATCATCTAATCTCATTTACCAGGGAGATGATGGTTTTAATTTTCTGAACTTTGAAGTTTACCCAGCGCATTGCCAGAAACATCTTTGTGGGGCACAGAAATGGCAGATACATGCCATCTCTCCTACCTGTCCTCCCTGCCACATGCGTGGCAGACAGACTAATAGATCACAGCACCAGCGGAGCCCAGAGGTGGTCAGGAATCTGTTTCAGCTGAGTCCATAGGAACCAAATGACTGGAAAGACTTTTGGTGAGAGCAACACAGTTTTGGGTCCTCTAGCACTTTGGGGGACTGGAAAAGGGGAGTTCAAGCTGCAGCTCTGGTCTATGGGGCATTTAAAATGAGTGGTTTTTTTTTTTTCAAATACCTTGAACAGTCTCAGCTTCCTCTTAAATTTTCTAACCAGGGTTGTGGCATTTAAGGCAGAGAGGTTTTAGGGCAAGAGCTACTCTTTCCACTTCCTTGATTCCTTATTAGGCAACTGGACAGTTAAATAATATTAACACAATCTCAGTTAGGCTGATAAGAGCTTAATATATTGATCCTCTGACTAATACATTTGCAACTTTAAAGGAATCTTTTATCTGCTATTCAGATTTCATAAACATTTATGTGCCAGACATGTTAGGTGATGTCAGAATCTCTGGCTCTTGGAAACACAATTGCAGTTTTGGTTCCTTTGTGGAACTCTGCAAGCTAACAGGGACAGTTATTTTGAAACAAACTTTTTGGCAAACCTCAGATAACAGCTTACCCAAGGTCCCTAAGCTTGTGGGTAGGCATGGGCTGTGGTTTAGGACTAAATAGAAATGAATGTTCTCTGCAGGGAGCAGTCATTACGAATTTAATGAACCAGAGTTCTGTTTATAACTCTGTGAAGGATCATAATGTGTAAATTTAAATAAACCACCATGGCTTTGATTTTAAGTGTTAATATGTAAACTATTAGTCTCTTCCTAAGTTTGAAAGTAAAATGTATGAAATTTGAATGCGTCTATCAAGTTTACTGACAGGTGGCAATACCTAGTGAGAGACACCAATAGAAATGCAAACAGGGTTCCAAACAACGACATTGCAGGATCTGAGGTCCGCATGGGTTAGTTATGTTCTATCTGCTATAGGGTTGAAAGTGAAAGTGTTAGTTGCTCAGTCATGTCCGACTCTTTGTGAGCCCATGGACTATATCCCTGTCCTTGGGATTTCCCAGGCAAGTACTGGAGGGGGTTTCCATTCCCTTCTCCTGGTGATCCTCCTGACCCAGGTATTGAACCCGGTTTCCTGCATTGCCGGCAGATTCTTTACTGTCTAAATCACATGGGGTTATAGGATTGATGGCTTTCATTAGTAAGTTACATTTAAACACACATTTATATACACTTGCATATGACACATCTCTTAAGTTGTAAACCAAAGCAATGAAAATGTCCTTTGAGATCAGCTTCACGGTCTCTTCTCAGAGCTCCTTCTGTAGGACTTTTCATCACTTCCCTTTATTTGCAGCATTTTCTATTGACTGTAGACTTCTGCATGCGGGGATATACTGGCCCTGTTCACTGCTGTCTTTTCAGAGCCTAGTTCTATCCCTGATCCACACCTGGTGCTCATGAAATGTTTGCTGGATAAATGAATGAATGACTTTGAGAAGTATAACTACTGAACAAAGGATCTTGTATCAGGACTTCTTTTCCCGTGCTTAATGAGTTTTTCCTGAACAGCTAATTTAATTTTTTTAATTAGTAAATTCAATTGTCTGATCTCCAGGTGAGTTCCATTTGGGATGAACTGAGCCAACCATCTTGAAAGTGGTATCCAAGTACTTTCTGAGGATGAAAAAGATTTTCCAGGTGGTCCACAGACAAAAACGCTTTAAAGGAATCAACATGCAGATCTTTGACTTCCACATATGCTCTTTCTCTTAAAATTAGTTTTCCTGAGAATACATGTAAATCACCTCCACGGTTATGATCATGTTTCTTCCACTTTTATTGTAAAAAGGCATGTTTCCCACACAGTGTATATCCTATCTGGAGTGGGAGAAGCTCAGGTGACCATAAAACCTACCATCCAAACCTCAGGGGCATTCCTGAGCAAGAAACACAGGCTCTACACATCATTAACTTGGGATAACTAACACTGACAAAGATGTTTTAAAGATAATGCTATTATAATTCCCTTCCCCCTTCTGAGAATATTTGGCTAAAACGTGCCTCTTAGTGAAAGAGTAGCAGGTAAATTAATAATCACTTATTGTATATCAGTAAAAAAATTTAAGATATTCTTCCCAGGTATTGATCAAGCAAACAAATATAATGAGCAAGCTAGTAGTTTCCAAAATGTTGTTAGAAGAAAAGGATGTAATTGGGTTGTCAGTGGATAGATCAAAAGAGATTTGCAAACACATTTATAGCAGCATTATTCATAATAACTCAGAGCTATTAACCCAAAGCTCCACCAACAGTAGGGTAAATTGTGGCAGTGGTACAGGCAAATGCTACGTAGCAGTGAAGAAAACCAGACTATCACTACACACAATACACAGGCCTGTTGGGCCTGCAGACCTGCAGGTCTGCAAGCTTTGTGGTTGCTCAGCTTCGAGACTGAAGAAAGAGCCTAGAGAAAACAGCACAGACAGGAATGGCTTGTTGAACGGGAGATCTTACCCAGAGTCCTGAGTGACACCTTCCCATTTACAGCAGACGGCTAGCAGATTGGACGTGGAGCAGTCTTCTCTACTCTGGGAGAAGGAGGCTACCATTTACAGGTGGAACTGAGGTCAGAAAGACTCAGTTACCAGGGACAAATTAAGCCCTATAATTAAGAGGATTTGGAGAGTCATATGGGTGAAGCTGGGACTCTAGAGAGAGTGAGAGGATGGTCATCTGCAGAGGTCTGACCACACAAGGACTTTCACAATTGCAGAGGGTACATACTCGAGGATTCCATTTTGATGAAGTTTATCAACAGATAAAACTGATTTACGGCATTAGAGACTAAAATAATGCTACCTTAAAATAGACAGCTAATGGGAAGTTTGGCCTTTTATACAGTTCATGAGGTTCTCATAGCAAGTATCCTGGGGTGGTTTGCCATTCCCTCCTCCAGTGGATGCAATGGGCATGAACTTGGGCAAACTCTGGGAGATGGTAAGGGACAGGGAGGCCTGGCGTGCTGTGGTTCATGGGGTCGCAAAGAGTTGGATACGACTGGGTGGCCAAATAACACAACAACAAATGTCGCTGTAAACACAGGGAGCTCAACCCAGTGCTCTGTGACAACCTAGAGGGGAGGAATAGGGTAGCAGGGTAAGATAGGGTAGTGGGGTAGAGGGAAGTTCAAGAGGGAGGGGACATATTTATATTTATGGCTGATTCATGTTATTGTTTGGCAGAAATCAACACAACATTGTCAAGCAATTGTCCTCAAATAAAAAAGAACAATAGTGCTACCTTTGAGTGGAATATAGGCTAGGAGGGGACATAAGAGAGACTTCCAGATAGATGGAAATAGTCTAATCTTGATTTGGGTAGTGATCACATGGACCTATCTATATTTAAAATCTCCCTGAACAGTACACTTGAGATTTGTAAACTTTATTGAGCATGAAAGAAGAAACTGATTTGTTTAGTCAATAAAGTTGTGCTTATGCACAATGCTAAAATGGCTGATTCATGTTATTGTTTGGCAGAAATCAACACAACATTGTCAAGCAATTGTCCTCAAATAAAAAAGAACAATAGCGCTACCTTTGAGTGGAATATAGGCTAGGAGGGGACATAAGAGAGACTTCCAGATAGATGGAAATAGTCTATTCTTGATTTGGGTAGTGATCACATGGACCCATCTATATTTAAAATCTCCCTGAACAGTACACTTGAGATTTGTAAACTTTATTGAGCATGAAAAAAGATACTGATTTATTTAGTCAATAAAGTTGTGCTTATGCACAATGCTAAGTGCAGCTGATCTAGTACTGAAGTTACAGATAGGATAGCCATATCCCATGTGAGCCCTTCTTTTGCCATAATTACTAACACCTACTTGCACTCCCCTATCACCAGTTAGTGGTCACTATGTAGCAAATCCATCCTCAAACTTAGCGGCTTAAAGGAACAGTAATTTCCCAAGTGGCACCGGAGGTAAAGAATCCGCCTACCAATGCAGGAGACTCAGGAGACACAGGTTCGATCCCTGAGTCAGGAAGACCCTGAGGAGGAAATGGCAACCCACTCCAGTATCCTTGCCAGGAAAGGATAAAAATCCCATGGACAGAGGAGCCTGGTGGGCTACAGTCCATGGGTTGCAAAGACTCGGACACAATTGCGTGACTAAGCACACACACAGTTTTAATACATTTCCCAATATCATAGGTCAGGCACTCACGCAGGCTCAGATGGTCGATTCTTGTACATCTGTTTGTCTTGAGGGCAGCTGTTGGTGGTGTTGACTGGCAGGAGGGCTCAAGAAGACTCTCCTCCCAGACTCCAGCAGAGAGGCTGAGAGAGGAGTCAGTGAGCCCCTCTGGAGGATGTCTCAGGGTGGTAAGACCTCTAACGTGGTGCATGGCCAGTTGGAAGCCACATGGGCCTTATGACCTGGCCCTGGGATTCACATGGTGTCTCTTCTGACTCACTCTGCCCATGTTCAAGTAGGGCAGACATAAACCCCAGCTCCAGTAGGATCAGTGTCACAGAATTTACAGTCATTTTTTAAAAAGCACAATGGATACTTACAGACAGGATCCAAGGATTACCAGTTCTCCATTCTGAATATCTTTCTCGCATCCTTTCCTCTTCTTCATCTTCACTATGACTTTGTTAGCTCAGATTCTCAGTCTCTTATCTGTACTATTGGGTGATGCCCTTAGCTGGTCTCTTGTTCCTAGTTTCTCTCCCTTTCATTTGATCTTACTAGATGTTAAGTGATGTGCCATTCCGTGTCTTTCAAGCTTTTGCTAAAAAAAAAAAAATTTTTTTTCTTAATAAATCTGGCTTTATTTACTAAGTAAAATTCAAACTCCTTTGCCTGCCAATCAAGGCCCTTTGTTACCTAGTGCTCATCTAACTTCCAAACTTATCTTCCACAGGCTCTTTCATGGGTTTGAACTTTCACCAAACATCTCTTCTCCATTTTCTCTCTCCAGGAGCTGCCCTTCACAGACTGAGTATGAACACACAGGGTTTATTCTGTGTCTTCATGGGCCTTCCCGGCCCTCGGCCCCTACCCTCCCACCCAAATCTCACAGTTCTGAAAGGTCCTGATAAAAAGCTTCCTCTGGTTGGGCTAAGCATGCCTGGGCTGGAATGCTTAGTCCAGCCAGTGAACGTTTACGGCAGTCTTCTTTGTCAGGCTCTGTTTTAGGTCCTGAAAACAGAGGCAAATGAGGTTCCCAGCCTCCGAGTTTATAAATCCTTATTTGGAAGTAATACTGTCCTTAGATGTCTCATGAGAATTCACTTGTTCTTTTCTTGTGCCACCTTTGGAGGTGGTGTAAATGGAGTAACCAAACAGCCAGGTCGGGGCCTCAGTTTTCTTTTCTGTCAAGTATGATAATAGTCATACCTGTCACATAGTAACCATAGTAACCATGAAGTTCACACATGTGATTAAATGTAAAACACCTAGAATAGAGTTTGGCAAAGAGTTAGACCTAAATTAGCTTCAGTAATTATCATCATCATTATCACCACCATCATCCTTAGTTACCTACATTTTTTCCTCTCCTCTTGCCCCATTAGATTATAAACTTACTTTTTCAGAAGTGGGCAACATATCTTATGTATTTATGGTGTTTTGAAAGAGTGAGAGCTTTTAAGTCAGGCAGAGATGTTTGAGTCCAGCTCTGCATCTCACTGTTAGACCTTGGGCAAGTTGGCATTCCATACTTTATTTTTTTCATATGTAAATTCTGACAGAGAGTTGTCATGGGGATTTAATGTGGTAACATTTGTAAATCATCTGATACTTAGGATGTGACCCCAAATGACAAAGATGGTAACAATGATAATGATGATAAAATAACTGACAGTTCCTCTGCTGCTGCTCCTAAGTCGCTTCAGTCGTGTCCGACTCTGCGACCCCATAGACAGCAGCCCAATAGGCTCCCCCATCCCTGGGATTCTCCAGGCAAGAACACTGGAGTGGGTTGCCATTTCCTTCTCCAATGCATGAAAGTGGAAAGTGAAAGTGAAGTCGCTCAGTCGTGTCCGACTCTTAGTGACCCCATGGACTGCAGCCTACCAGGCTCCTCTGTCCATGGGGTTCTCCAGGCAAGAATACTGGAGTGGAGTGCCATTGCCTTCTCTGGACAATTCCTCAAACCCCCTCTATTTAATACAATATATAATTTAGTATATTCTGTATATAAGTAATCTCCTTTTATCATTCTCTGCAAATAGTAAATACCTTTATATTTCAACCCATATGGTTTTGCCTTATCTTTTACAATCATTACATAGCCTTTCTTTATATGTGTGTGTGTGCATGCATGCTAAGTCACTTTAGTTGTATCCGACTCTGTGCCACCCCGTGGACTGTGGCCCGCCAGGCTCCTCTGTCCATGGGGTTCTCCACGCAAGAACACTGGAGTAGGTTGCCATGTTCTCCTCCAAGGGATCTTCCTGACCCAGGGATCGAACCTGCATCTCATGTCTCCTGCATTGGCAGGCAGGTTCTTTATCACTAGTGCCTCCTGGGAAGACCTAGTATGTGTGTACCATAATTTAATCAGTCTCTTACAAATGTGTTTCCAACTTTTCGCATTATATGCCGCACTGTAATCAAATGAATTACATACACAGGTTTCCACCCTATCTTATTATTTCTTTAAGACAAGTGATTAAAAGTAAAGCTGCTTGGATAAAGGAAATATGTAATTTTTTAAAAACCCATAAAATATGGGTTTTATGCATACTGACTTGTTAAATCTACCATTATTCCTCCAGTAGGGACCATCTCTGTTTCAGACATCTTTGAAACATGAGACTTTGATCAAGACTTTACACCTTCCTCAAGATTTATTTTTCATCTATCATTTTAACCTGTCAATATATCCCAAGTAACCCATTTTTTTAAAAAAAAGGTTTACCTGTTTTTATTTCCTCTGGACTGTGGACTTTTTGAGGGAAAAATCCTTTTTTCGTTTTGGTTGTGTCTCCAAGTCATTGGTCCATTTCTCTGGAATCTAGAGTAAACTCTTCTCTTTCCTCAGCAATTCTTTGCTGCTTTAAGGTTGATACAGGTCTTAAACAAAATCACCTACTTATTTGTTAAAGAATGGGTGAGAAGAGAGAGAATTTCAAGTGCTCAGAAATTAAAATTTACGTTTAGAATTTCCTTTCCTTTCGATCGTACCTCCCTTTCTCTCCTGTTGGTATTTCCCAAGCAGATAGATTTAGAGAAGCTGAGCACTGCGCCCACAGCTGCAGAGAGGAACAGAGACGAGATGAGGAGGGGCAGTCTGAGGGGCTGCTGGGCAAGCACAGAGGTGGCTATCCCATCTCACCTAACCAGGCACACCTAACCTGTGCCCGGTCAGTGTGCTAGAAGAGTTTGAGATCCTATTGTGTGCCAGACATTAATACCAGACTTAAAAATGAAAAAGAGTGTGACACTAGGCCAAACGCTGAGACCAACCAGGGTGATTTTACAGAAAGACAGGAAGAATTGTTCCTTACAACAGAACATAGAAACGGAATGCGAATTTTAGACGAAACAACTAAAAGCACAATCCAGAGAGAGGAAGCTGCGTTAGTAAATCACTGTATCTGAAAATTTAATTCAGACATAAAAGCAAGTTTCCTCCTTTAGTGTCATAATCACATGGTTCCTCCAGGGAGATCTTAAAATTCCTGTGGATGATTGTTCATAAAGCGGCCCGTGTAAGTGGTGGGGCATAAAAACCAGGTGAGGCCCTGACGAGCCAGAAAAGAGGCTGCTCTATTGATTCTCCTTCAGTTTTAGGAGGGTCTTAGATTTGTGCTTTGAGGGTGTATCAGTCAGAGTCCTCCAGAGAAACCAAACCAATGGGGTGTGTTGTGTTGTGTGCGTGCGTGTATGTGTGTGTAGAGACAGAGAGACAGACACACATGCACAGAGAGACTGAACTTGAAGGAATCGGCTCATGCAGTTGTAGAGGCTGGCAAGTCCAAAATCTGCAGTGAGACAGGCACCCTGGAGACCCAGGGAAGTGCTGATGTTGCAGCTGAAGTCTGAAGGCCATCTGGGGGCAGAACTCCTACTTCCTCAGGGGTGTGTTAGCTGCTCAGTCATGTCCCACTCTTTGTGATCCCATGGACTGTAGCTCTCCAGGCTCCTCTGTCCTGGGAATTCTCCAGGCAAGAATCCTGGAGTGGGTAGCCATTTACTTCTCCAGGGGTTCTTTCCAACCCAGGGATTGAACCTGGGTCTCCTGCATTGCAGGCAGATTCTTTACCATCTGAGCCACCCGAGGACCACAGTCTTCTACTCTTAATGCCTTCAACTGATTAGACACGGCCCACCCACTTTATGGAGGGTGATGTGCTTTATGCGGTGTCTACTGATTTAAAGGCTAATCACACCTGACCAATACCTTCACAGTACCATCCAAACTGCTGTCTGACCCGAAACTGTGTATCAGGGCCTAACCAGGCTGACACATGAAATTAATCATCATCACAAGGGGTGTAATTTCTTTTCAAGCAGGACTGTCACTGAGTGAAAGGGGAGAAGGTCTGGTACCTTTAGGCCTTCGGGATGATGAGCCTCTGTAGGAAAACAGGACCTGCTGTGTGGGAGAGTCAGTGGCCTCAAGGAGGGCTTGGGCAGAGGGACACCCAGGCTGCCTCTGTCCTGAGCAGAGAGAATACAGCTGGCCAAGAGCAGCAGGGCCTGGAAAGAGGACAGATGTGGGGGGTGAGCGGGGCGTGAGGAGGAGCACGTTCCATTAGATCCTTACCTGCAGAGAAGAAAAGAACGAGATGCTCTAGGAAGTCCATTCTCATACCCCTGCGTTTCTGAACGCCTTAGCCGGGGACCCCTTCCTGGGATGGGGCCACCAGTCAGCACCAGTGAGGTGAAGGGTCTCTAACTGAAGGGGCTTCTGAACCAACAAGTTCAACCCTTTGTTTCAGAGAAGTGAGGTCATGGGGGGTCCACCGTGGGGCTGTTTGGTGTCTCAGCCTGCTCATCACACACTGGGGCTCTTTCTTACTGTGGGTGATTTTTACCCACTTGGGGAGCTACAGAATCAGATCTGTCCTGAGGCTGGGATACTGGACCTATTCCTTTCCACACACAACACCATCAACCAGGATGTCAACGCTGGAGGATCCTTTAGTCTCCTGGTTAGGGGCTTCTTTACTTAATCTTCAGGACACAGACCCATTATTATTCTGTAAATTTAAATTTTCCAGTTAATTTTTAAACTTCATAAAGGCTAGTTTTAATCAAAGATATTAATAATGAATGTTAAATAGACATGTTAAATATCTGTTTCACATAAGTCCTTGTCTCTTCAAATTATCACTGCCAAAAAGTTGTAACTTTCATTTCTATTGATGTCTGTTATCTTTCTAATGTATCACAAAATAAATGTCATGTCACATGAGGCACCAGGAGAAAAGCAAGATATCTATGTATGTGTCTTTTTATCAGTAAAGAAACCTTTCTGAAAAACCGCCACCACTGCCCCCAGCAGATTTTCCTTGACCAAGATTGTATCACACCTTTCAAACCCAGACACAAACACATAATAAAGTATTAGAACTTTTGGTAAATTGTGTTCTATCCATCAGGTGAAATAACTGAACTGTGAAATAAGTGCTATTTTTTCAGATCCTAAAATTTTCCCTGTTAAGGCCAAGACCTGGGTACCATTTCACAGCTGAATAAACTGCCAATGATGGGACTTCCTTGCTGGTGCAGGGCTTAAAAATTTGCCTTCCAAAGCAGGGGACATGGGTTCAATCCCCAGTCGGGGAACTAGGATCCCATGTGCTGCCAGGCCAACTAAGCCTGCACACCCCAAATACTGAGCCCATGCACAACTAGAGAGAAGCCAATGTGCCACAAATTACAGACCCTCCATGCTCCAAATAAGGCTCGATGCAGCCAAACAAATAAATATTTTAAAAATTGCCAATGATAAGGCTGTGAGTGGAGTGATGAGTGAACGCGAGCCTTGCTTTCTCTAATCCCATTAAGACAAATAGGGAAGCTGGCAAAAGATCAGCTATAAAAAACCCTCAACCACTGCCAGAGGGAAGTTTGCCCTTTCAAGAGAAGGATTCACACTGGCTTCTGCCTTCTCAGGAGAGTCTTCTAAGGAAAGTGTTGTACAGGCTTTATCTCGACCGGAATTGAGCTGTTGCCTCAAGTGACTCTGGCCTCCAATGAAAGCCCTCACACTTTATCAGTTAGGTAAGGTCAAGACAGTAGGATTCACATCTCAGAATGGAATACCAGACCACGCGACCTGCCTCCTGAGAAATCTGTATGTGGTCAGGAAGCAACAGTTAGAACTGGAAATGGAACAATAGACTGGTTCCAAATCAGGAAAGGAGTACATCAAGGCTGTAAATGGTCACCCTGCTTATTTAACTTGTATGCAGATTGCTCCTGCTGCTGGTAAGTCACTTCAGTCGTGGCCGACTCTGTGCGACCCCATAGATGGCAGCCCACCAGGCTCTCCTGTCCCTGGGATTCTCCAGGCAAGAACACTGGCGTGGGTTGCCATTTCCTTCTCCAATGCATTAAAGTGAAAAGGGAAAGGGAAGTCGCTCAGTTGTGTCCCACTCTTTGCGACCCCATTGACTGTAGCCTACCAGGCTCCTCCGCCCATGGGATTTTCCAGGCAAGAGTACTGGAGTGGGGTGCCATTGCGTTCTCCATGTATGCAGATTACATCATGAGAAATGCTGGGCCAGATGAACCAAGAATCAAGAACCAGCTGGAACCAAGATTGCTGGGAGACATATCAATCACCTCATATACGCAGAAGACACCACTCTTATGGCAGAAAATGAAGAACCAAAGAGACTCTTGATGAAAGTGAAAGAGGAGAGTGAAAAAGTTGGTTTAAAACTCAACGTTCAGAAAACTAAGATCATGGCATCTAGTCCCATCACTTCATGGCAAATAGATGGGGAAGCAATGGAAACAGTGGCAGACTTTATTTTGGGGGGCTCCAAAATCACTGCAGATGGTGACTATAGCCATGAAATTAAAAGATGCTTGCTCCTTGGAAGAAAAGTTAGGACCAACCTAGACATCATATTAAAAAGCAGAGATATTACTTTGCCAACAAAGGTCCATCTAGTCAAAGCTATGGTTTTTTCAGGAGTCATGTATGGATGTGAGAGTTGGACTATAAAGAAAGCTAAGCCCTGAAGAATTAATGCTTTTGAACTGTGGTTTTGGAGAAGAACTCTTGAGAGTCCCTTGGACTGCAAGGAGATCCAACCAGTCCATCTTAAACAGAATCAGTCCTCTGAGTATTCATTGGAAGGATGATGCTGGAGCTGAAACCCCAATACTTTGGCCACCTAATGCAAAGAGCTAACTCATTAGAAAAGACCCTGATGCTGGGAAAGATTGAAGGTAGGAGGAGAAGGGGACAACAGAGGATGAGATGGTTGGATGGCATCACCGACTCAATGGACATGAGTTTGAGTAAACTCTGGGAATCGGTGTTGGACAAGAAGGCCTGGTATGCTGCAGTCCATGGGGTCACAAAGAATCGGACATGACTGAGCAACTGAACTCTCATTCTAAGAGTTGTGTAATCACAACAATTTGCCATGAATGGCCTCCTCAATAGAAATAGAAAGTAAGGTAACCTGTTTATACTTTCTGTCTGAATTCTTTTAGGTCCACCCTGATATTTTTGGTTCTGATGTATACAGGCTTTATTTATTTCCATGGTTATTTTAGTCTTGAGATCTCTTTAGACCTTTGATTTACTGATTTCTTATAAATAACAAAAGATACTTATTTCATTCAATCTAGAATATATATAAAAATGTAGGTATTCATTGTGCCACAAATGACTGAAAACATACCACACTGCTGGAGAAAGACCTCTGAGAATAGACAGAAACATCAGAGAAGTAACGCTTCAGGGCTGGTTGCTACTGGCTGATGGTAATGATTACATCTCAGACAATGTTCACAGGCCTGATGTGAAGAACTGACTCACTGGAAAAGACCTTGATGCTGGGAAACATTGAAGGCAGGAGGAAAAGTGGACAACAGAGGATGAGATGGTTGGATGGCATCACTGACTCGACGGACATGAGTCTGAGCAAGCTCCAGGAGTTGATGGTGGACAGGGAGGCCTAGCATGCTGTGGTCCATTGGGTCGAAAAGAGTCAGATACAACTAAGCGACTAAACTGAACTGAACTGAATGTTTATATAGGGCTTCCCAGGTAACCAAGTGGTAAAGAACCCAGCTGTGAATGAAGGAGAGGAAAGAGACATGGTTTCAGTCCCTAGGTTGGAAAGATCCCCTGGGGTAGGACATGGCAACCCATTCCAGTGTTCTTGCTCAGGAAATCCCATGGACAGAGGAGCCTGGAGGGCTACAGTTCATGGGGTTGCACAGAGTTGGACACGACTGAGTGACTGAACTAAACCGATGTTCACAGGCAAAGGTCTCAATATACCATCCAGGGGAAGGATGCAGGAGGAGAAGGACCAATATAGAAGCCACTAAAATGACAGCTATTACAGGAATAAGAGAAAGAATAGGAATTATCAGGGGATCTGGATAAAGGATGTCCAGAGAGGTATGGGGAGATAAGAAGAAAAGTGTTTTGGAGAACACACACCTAGAACATTCTAGAAGGATTGGCAGTCAGCTGTGCTAATGCTACTGCACTAGGGAGAGGATGAAGGTCAGCATTCCCCTAGCCATTGCTTCATGAGAGTGTATTATTAATATATGTGGGATGTGGTGCTGTAGTAGATGCTAAGAATACAGAGAAAATCCAAAAACTAACTTACCTTCACATAACTTTCAACATGGTGTGGGAGAGATATGAAAACGGTTTAAATGCACTGAAGTAAATGGCACAATAAAATTATGTGAGAGGAAGAGGGCAGGGAGAGCAGGAGTCATGATGGTTTCTTGGCAAGGGTAAAAGGTAATATTCAGCTACATTTTGATGAGGAACTTCCGTGTGGAGAAGGGAGGTACAGGTGTTACCAATGAAGGATGCAGGTAAAGGAGTGTATGTTGGGGGGGGTGAGGTCGTGGTGCTTAGGGAGGGGGCAGTTAAAAGCTATATTGCATATTTCTAGTACTTAAAATCATTCCTTCCTCATAGTATGTCTCCTGTAAATTTTGAATGGAATTCAGAAACAGGAAGGGTTAAAACCCAATTAGGAAGAGGACTCAACCCTACCAGAAATACTTGCCAAAAATTTCATGTAGTTTAAAAAAAAATCCACAAAGTCACTACGGTATAATTTTTAAGAGTCACTCTAAGGAAATGAGATCATATAAATGGAATTTGGAGATTTAAAGTAGTGAACATATGGCCATTATTTTAGCCCAGTGTTAAAAAACAGTGAATGATTTTGTTGTTGTTGTTTAATAAGTGAAGGTTGATAGATTCAATCATCCTACAGCCCGTGACAGGCTACTTGCGAACAACTCTGTCTCTGAACCGATGCTCAGAAGTTTTGGCCTTCATTTAATGTAGAAAGGACTCAATTCTCCAGACTCAGTTGTAATTGTTCCTGGAATAATTTCTAGGATTGAAAAAAACCCTTATGTGGAGCAGATGTTCTAATGAAAGATTTTTGTATCCCTACAAAACTGCCTCTCTTCTTCCGTAGCAGGGGTTATGTTTCAGGGAGAGTGTGAATGCAGAACGGCTTTGAAAATCAAGCCAAAAAACCTGGAAAGTACCCATATCGGTTGAGTTATATTTACATAATAGAAACCCCAGGCACATAAAACCTCAGCTGCTGTAGTGAAACTAACAGACTCAAAAAATTTTTTCTTCTGAGTTCTCTCATGTGTATATATATATATATATATATATATTGGTTTTCATTAATCTCACTGGATATTATCCTGGAAAAATATGGCTCCTTAACTTTTTTCAGAAGAAAAAAAATGAATTTAGTGAACATTTTTATGTTGGGTTAACCAAAGTGATTTGAAATATGGTATACAATCTGTTGGTGGTGGGACCAGACATGAGAGGGCAGGATAGAGGTCATCTGGATTCAAATAGCAAAAGAC
Source organism: Cephalophus harveyi (assembly GCA_006410635.1). Lineage (NCBI taxonomy): Eukaryota > Metazoa > Chordata > Mammalia > Artiodactyla > Bovidae > Cephalophus > Cephalophus harveyi. The sequence continues at coordinate 92,210 of SJYT01053836.1, forward strand.
AGAGTAAGAAGCAGGGGTTCCGAACTGTTCTCTCTGCTCTGTCACTAGTGATTTGCTGTGTGTCTCTTGGGCTAGATGCTGGGAAAGACTGAGGAGGAGAAGAGGGGCAACAGAGGACGAGATGGTTAGATAGCATCACTGACTCAATGGACATGAGTCTGAGCAAACTCCCAGAGACAGTGAAGGACAAGGAAGCCTGGTGTGCTGCAGTCCACGGGGTCACAAAGAGTCAGACTGAACAGCAACAAAAGGCTATGGATCTGGGGATGGGCTGCACCATGCCGCCAGTGAGAGGCCTCCATGTTGCTTTAAGAGGTTAGCTTGTACCAAACTAACTAATCAAATGAAATCATCAATCACGCGAAAGGTTAATAGGACAGGAGCAGACAACGTTAATTCTCAACGGGTTCTTGGAGGGGAACCACCCTGAAGAGCTTGTATGGGCTGGGGGGAGGCCAGGGCAGTCCACCTTTGAAGCCTGTGGTTTTGTACTCGCCATTGGGTTGGAGGTACAGGCCTGTGGGTGAGAGGGAAGGGTTTACATGTGTGGCCACGAGATCCTTGGGGTCGGGGTTGGTGCTAACACTGCTTCTGTGAAGCTTTTGTTCACAGTCCTTTAGGTATTCAAGACAGACCAGAATCCCACATGGCAAATCCTATGGAATAATTTCGGACCCCTGAATTTTACTCACCTAGTTTCGATTTCACTACAATTGGATGGTGGTTCATCATTTAAAAGGAAGGATTTTTATGCACAGAGCAGTTTCAAAAGTGGACTCAGGAGTTGTTATTCTGTAGTATCTTTCTGCCCATCAGCTCACAGGGCTTCAGAGAGGATGAGAAACTAGAACTTGAAGGTACTTTCTGCCTTGTGCAGAGGGCGAGCTTTCTGATTGATCAGCTTTAGAGCATTCTAGAACTCTGGGCCAACCAGAAGCCTGAGGGGAAACCCTCTGGCAAGATTCTTTATACAGATCTGTGTAGAAAGACAGAAGGTCAAATACGAGGTGCATTCTCTGCAGCAGTGCCCAGCCAAAAAAATGAGTGAGTGGGGGACTCTGGTGGAGAGAAGCACCTGGAATTGGGTTCTGGGACCCAAGACTAGTCCTCCAATGTCTGTATTCCAAAACACAATGGAATCGTCCTGTTTTCTGGCTGGACTTCCACAGAGACATGTTTCTTCCTCAGAGTTACTTGTGGTTCAGGTGTTAGTTGCTCCGCCATGTCCAACTCTTTGTGACCCCATGAGCTGTAGCCTGCCAGGCTCGTCCATCCATGGGATTCTCTAAGCAAGAATACCGGAATGGGTTGCCATGCCCTCCTCCAGATCTTCCCAGACCAGAGATCAAACCTGGGTCTCCCACATGGCAGGGAGATTCTTCACCATCTGAGCCACCGGGGAAGCCCAGGTAGGTTTCCCTAAAGGAGCAGGTAGCTGATAATAACTGGATAGATTTTATTTTCAGACATGATTAACACGATGTCAGATAATTGGAGGGGTTTCCCTGGTGGCTCAGAGAGTAAGGAACGCCTGCAATGCAGGAGCCCTGGGTTAGGTGCCCGGGTTGGGAAGATCCCCTGGAGAAAGGAAAAACAAAATAGGCAATTAAAAAAATATGGCCTTATAGATATATTTTTAAATGTCTTTATTAAGTGAAGTGAAGTGAAGTAGCTCAGTCGTGTCCGACTCTTTGCAACCCCACTCTTTGCAGCCTCCCAGGCTCCTTTGTCTATGGGATTTTCCAGGCAAGAGTACTGGAGAGGGTTGCCATTTCCTTCTCCAGAAGATCTTCCCAACTCAAGGATTGAACCTGGGTCTCCTGCATTGCAGGCAGACGCTTTATCCTCTAAGCCACTAGGGAAATCGTCTTTATTAAAGTAACTGTCAAATGGGGGGACTTCCCTGGCTGTTCAGAGGTTATGACTCTGCCGTTCCACTTCAGGGAGCACGGGTCTGCTCGGGGAACTAAGATCCTGTGTGCCTCGCAGAGTAGTCAAAAAGAAGAAAAAAAAAGTCAAATGACTCAGTGACTGTTGGTAAGAAAATGCCTTTCAGGTACAAGCCCTTATGCTGGGTGCGAGTGGTGCCTGGGTTTTCTTTTGAATCTAGCATGGCTGAAGGTTGGCTTATTCCTGAGAGGGACCAGGCTCCATCTTTAACACAGTTTCTTTTTATTTATTAGTACATCTTTCATCCAAGAAATCAAGAAGATAAACGATGCATTGTTTTAGGTTGGGTTTCCTAGGAAACTGCCCCTGGAATAGAGCTTCGTGTGCAAGAATATGGCAGGGGAGAGCTCCAGGGATCTGTGCAGGATGAATGAAGGAGGACCACGACATATCCACCAAACAGGCTGCGGCTGGTGCTGACCCAGGGAGCTCCAGGGTGGGGAAAGTCCTGCAGGGTCTTTCTAGCTTGAGGCAACCACAGGCTCCAGCCACTGGATATGCGTTGCCCCTGGGCAGGGGTCATGAACTCAGGTGAGGCAGAGCAATTCCCAGAGAGGGACTTGACTGAGAGCCCAGAAGCTGACCCTCTCCGCAGCTAGAGAGTGAGGCTAGAGTCAGGGGAGGCCAGTTGGTGCATCCTGGAAGCCAACATTTGGCTCTCAATTTTCTGCAAAGCCTGGTGCAGCTCTTTCCCCAGGGGACTCCTCTTTTCCCACCAATATTTTGCTTAGTCTTTCTGTGCAGTGTGTGTGTGTGTGCGCGCGTGCGCGTGACACATCCAGCTTTCATATATCCAGGTCTACTGCCATATCGCATGATCTGTGGCTGTGTCTACCCAAGTGTGCTATGCTGGGGTGCTCACACGTTGTGGGCCTTTCTGGGTGTTCAGAGGCATGCAAAGCCTCCAGCGGGGAGGTGCTTTTGAAATGAGTTTTAAAAGTGTATCTGATTTAAAGTCTTCTGCCAGGCTTGGGTGTGCTTTAAGGACCACAGTGTCCCAAGCGTTCGCAGCCACAGGGCCATAAGCGAGCATTTTCACTCTGGGAGCAGTTTGTGACGGATCTGTGGAGCCTGGACAGGGACGTGGGCTCTCAGACCAGAGAGACACACATCTCATCTCTTGGCTCTGAGGTGCTGGCTGCCAGGAGCTGGGGAGTTCTAGAGGCTGTTCTGTGGGGGACGGCACACGGCCTTGGTCTAGCCCCTGAATGACCCATTTCCAAATATTTTTCACCAACGAGGCCCTCAGATCTGCCCAGAGTTTGCTGTCAACCCCCCAGATGCCAGAATTCTTTCTGATTTACTGAGGAAGAGGATGAGGCTCTGTGAGGTTAAACCCACATGCCCAGGGTCCGCATGGCTCTCTGCCTGCCAGCCTGTTTTGTGTGGCCCCATTTGTTCTGGTGTAATAGTGAACATCACCCCTTTTCATCCACACGAATTTCTTAATTCGGACGATGTGTGATCTGGTTCTTGAGTTGAGGCCTCTTGACACCAAATCTCACAGGCTTCCTCTAAGCCCTTGCAAATGGCCTTAGGGAGGTGGAGCTTGTCCATGGCACGCAGCCTAAACAATCTGGAATGGTATCGTCTATATGCCTAATGTCCTTGGCTCTGCCCGCGTCTCCTGTCTTTCTCCGCAAGACAGACCAGGAGCAACTGGCATTGATCATATTTTCCACCAAAGGTTTTTTTTTTGTTTTTTTCCTCATACAGGAGTACAAAAATCGGAATCCAAAGACACACTGGTATAAAGCAGAGAGATGCCAGTTTTTACTAGGTTGTTATTAATCTAGTATTAATGATCTAGTAAACCTAGTAAAGGCCCTTTTGCATTCTTTTCTAGATTAAGGCCATTTGGACCTGTGCTGATTTTTTCTAATTAATTTTTTTATTGAAGGATAATTGCTTTACAGAATTTTGTGGGTTTTTTTGCCAAACCTCAACATGAATCAGCCATAGTTATACATATATCCCCTCCCTTTTGAACCTCCCTCCCATCTCCCTCCCCATCCCATTCCTCTAGTTTGATACAGAGCCCCTGTTTGAGTTTCCTCAGCCATACAGCAAATTCCCATTGGCTATCTAATTTACACATGGCAATATAAGTTTCCATGTTACTCTTTCCATACATCTCACCCTCTCCTCCCCTCTCCCCATGTCCATAAGTCTATTGTCTGTCTGTTTCTCCACTACTGCCCTGTAAATAAACTCTTTGGTGCCATTTTTCTAATTTCTGTATATGTGAATTAGAATGATATTTATCTTTCTCTTTCTGACACACTTCACTCTGCATAACAGATTCTAGATTCATCCACCTTATCAGAATTGACTCAAATGCATTCCTTTTTATGGATGAGTAATATTCCGTTGTGTATATGTACCACAACTTCTTTATCCATTCGTCTGTTGATGGACATCTAGGTTGCTTCCATGTTCTAGCTATTGTAAATAGTGATGCAATGAATGATGGGATATATGTGACTTTTTCAATTTTGGTTTCCTTGTGGTATATGCTTAGGAGTGGGATTGCTGGGTCATATGGTGTTTTTATTACTAGTTTTTTAAGGACTCTGCATACTGTCTCCCATAGTGGCTGTATAAATTTACATTCCCACCAATAGTGCAAGAGCATTCCCTTTTCTCCACACCCTCTTCAGCAAGTATTGTTTGTAGATTTTTGATGATGGCCATTTTGACTGGTATGAGGTGATATCTCATTGTGGTTTTGATTTGCATTTCTCTAATAATGAGTGATGTTGAGCATCTTTTCATGTGTTTGTTAGCCATCTGTATGTCTTCCTTGGAGAAATGCCTGTTTAGGTCTTTTCCCCACTTTTTGATTGGGTTGTTTGCTTTTCTGGTATTGAGTTGTATGAGATGCTTGTATATTTTGGAAATTAATCCTTTGTCAATTTCTTCATTTGCTATTATTTTCTCCCATTCTGAGGGCTGTAGTTTCACCTTGCTTATAGTTTCCTTTGCTGTGCAAAAGCTTTTAAGTTTAATCAGGTCCCACTGGTATACTTTCCCACTTGTATACTTTTGTTTTTATTTCCCTTATTCTAGGAGGTGGGTCATAGAGGATCTTGTTTTTATTTATGTCATTGAGTATTCTGCCTATGTTATCCTCTAAGAGTTTTATACTTTCTGGTCTTACATTTAGATCTTTAATCCATTTTGAGTTTATCTCTGTGTATGGTGTTAGGAAGTGTTCTAATTTCATTCTTTTACACGTAGTTGTCCAGGTTTCCCAGCACCATTTATTGAAGAAGCTGTCTTTGCCCCATTGTATATTCTTGCCTCCTTTGTCAAAAATAAGGTAGTCAGAGGTGCAAGGGTTTATTTCTAGGCCTTCTATCTTGTTCCATTGGTCTATATTTCTGTTTTTTTTTTTTTTTTGTGCCAGTAGCATACTGTCTTGATGACTGTAGCTTTGTAGCATAATCTGAAGTCAGGAAGGTTGATTTCAGTATTGAAATGGACTTCAGTACTTCAGCTCCAGTATTATTTCTCAAGACTGCTTTGGCTATTTGGGGTCTTTTGTGTTTCCATATGAATTGTGAAATTTTTTTACTCTAGTTCTGTGAAAAATACCATTGGTAATTTAATAGGGGTTGCACTGAACCTGTAGAATGCATTTGGTAGTATAGTCATTTTCACAATATTGATTCTTCCTACCCAGGAACATGGAATATCTCTCCATCTTTTCATGTCATCTTTGATATCTTTCATCACTGTCTTATAATTTTCTGTGTACAGTTCAGTTCAGTTGCTCAGTCATGTCCGACTCTTTGTGACCCCATGAATTGCAGCATGCCAGGCCTCTCTGTCCATCACCAACTCCCGGAATTCACCCAAACTCTTGTTCATTGAGTTGGTGATGCGATCCAGCCATCTCATCCTCTGTCGTCCCCTTCTCCTCCTGCCCCCAACCCCTCCCAGCATCAGAGTCTTTTCCAATGAGTCAACTCTTCGCATGAGGTAGCCAAAGTATTGGAGTTTCAGCTTTAGCATCACTCCTCCCAAAGAACACCCAGGACTGATCTCCTTCAGAATGGACTGGCTGGATCTCCTTGCAGTCCAAGGGACTCTCAAGAGTCTTCTCCAACACCACAGTTCAAAAGCATCAATTCTTCAGTGCTCAGCTTTCTTCATAGTCCAACTCTCACGTCCATACATGACCACTGGAAAAATCATAGCCTCGACTAGATGGACCATCCCAGGGCTGATCTCCTTCAGAATGGACTGGCTGGATCTCCTTGCAGTCCAAGGGACTCTCAAGAGTCTTCTCCAACACCACAGTTCAAAAGCATCAATTCTTCAGTGCTCAGCTTTCTTCATAGTCCAACTCTCACGTCCATACATGACCACTGGAAAAATCATAGCCTCGACTAGATGGACCTTTGTTGGCTAAGTAATGTCTCTGCTTTTGGATATGCTATCTAGATTGGTTATAACTTTCCTTCCAAAGAGTAAGTGTCTTTTAATTTCATGGCTGCAATCACCATCTGCAGTGATTTTGGAGCCACCCAAAATAAAGGCTGACACTGTTTCCACTGTTTCCCCATCTATTTGCCATGAAGTGATGGGACCAGATGCCATGATCTTAGCTAGGTATGTCTATTCCTAGATATTTAATTCTTTTTGTTGCAATGGTGTTTTGAGAATTAAAGATATTTAATTCTTTTTGTTCCTGGAATGTGAAGTCAAGTGGGCCTTAGGAAGCATCACTATGAACAAAGCTAGTGGAGGTGATGGAATTCCAGTTGAGCTATTTCAAATCCTAAAAGATGATGCTGTGAAAGTGCTGCACTCAATACGCCAGCAAATTTGGAAAACTCAGCAGTGGCCACAGGACTGGAAAAGGTCAGTTTTCACTCTTGTCCCAAAGAAAGGCAATGTCAAAGAATGCTAAAACTGCCTCACAATTGCAATCATCTCACATGCTAGTAAAGTAATGCTCAAAATTCTCCAAGCAAGGCTTCAACAGTACGTGAACCATGAAATTCCAGATGTTCAAGCTGGTTTTAGAAAAGTCAGAGGAACCAGAGATCAAACTGCCAACATCCACTGGATCATTGAAAAAAGCAAGAGTGTTCCAGAAAAACATCTATTTCTGCTTTATTGACTATGCCAAAGCCTTTGACTGTGTGGATCACAATAAACTGTGGAAAATTCTGAAAGAGATGGGAGTACCAGACCACCTGACCTGCCTCTTGAGAAACCTGTATGCAGGTCAGGAAGCAACAGTTAGAATTGGACATGGAACAACAGACTGGTTCCAAATAGGAAAAGGAGTACCTCTGCTTATTTAACTTATATGCAGAGTACATGATGAGAAATGCTGGGCTGGATGAATCACAAGCCAGAATCAAGATTGCTGGGAGAAATATCAATAACCTCAGATATGCAGATGATACCACCCTTATGGCAGAAAGTGAAGAAGAACTAAAGAGCCTCTTGATGAAAGTGAAAGAGGAGAGTGAAAAAGTTGGCTTAAAGCTCAACATTCAGAAAACGAAGATCATGGCATCTGGTCCCATCACTTCATGGCAAATAGATGGGGAAGCAATGGAAACAGTGGCAGACTTTATTTTGGGGGGCTCCAAAATCACTGCAGATGGTGACTGCAGCCATGAAATTAAAAGACGCTTACTTCTTGGAAGCAAAGTTATGACCAATCTAGGTCGCACAGAGTCAGACACGACTGAAGTGACTTAGCTTAGCTTAGATAGCATAGAAAGCAGAGACATTACTTTGCCAGCAAAGGTCGATCTAGTCAAGGCTATGGTTTTTCCAGCAGTCATGTATGGATGTGAGAGTTGGACTATAAAGAAAGCTGAACACTGAAGAATTGATGCCTTTGGACTGTGGTGTTGGAGAAGACTCTTGAGAGTCCCTTGGACTGCAAGGAGATCCAACAAGTCTGTCCTAAAGGAAATCAGTGCTGAATATTCATTGGAAGGACCGACGTTGAAACTGAAACTCCAATACTTTGGCCACCTGATGCGAAGAGCTGACTCATTTTAAAAGACCCGGATGCTGGGAAAGATTGAAGGCGGTAGGAGAAGGGGACAACAGAGGATGAGATGGTTGAAAGGTGTCACCGATTCAATGGACAAGAGTTTGAGTAGGCTCTGGGAGTTGGTGATGGACAGGGATGCCTGGGGTGCTGCAGTCATGCGGTTGCAGAGTCAGACACAACTGAGTGACTGAACTGAACTGAACTGAATCTTTACTATAGTTTCTTTCATTTCTTTTTGATTTATTTCTGCTCGGATCGTTAGGATTTCTTTCCTTCTACTAACTTTGGGTTGTTTTGTGCTTCTTTTTTCAGTTGTTCTAGGTGTAGAGTTAGCTTGTCTATTCGATGTTTTTCTTGTTTCTTGAGGTAAGATTGTACTGCTGTAAACTTCCCTCTTAGAACTGCTTTTGCTGCATTCCCTAGGTTTTTAGTTGTTGTTTTCATTGTCATTTTTTTCCTAGAAATTTTTGGATTTCCCTTTTGATTTCTTCAATGACCTGTTGGTTATTTAGAAATGTGTTATTTAATCTCCATTTGTGTTTCTTACAGTTTTTTTTTTTTTCTTTTTTTGGTAATTGGTATCAAGTCTCATAGCGTTGTGGTCAGAGAAGATGTTTAATACAATTTCAATTTTCTCAAGTTTACTGAGGTTTGATTTGTGACCCAAGATGTGGTCTATCCTGGAGAATATTCCATGGGCACTTGAGAAGAAGGTATATTCTTCTGCATTTGATGCAATTTCTTCAAGATATCAGTGAGATCCTTCTCATCTAATGTATCATTTAAGACTTGTGCTTCCTTATTTTGTTTTGATGATCTGTCCATTGATGTGAGTAGAGTGTTAAAGTCTCCTACTATTATTGGGTTAATGTTAATTTCTCCGTTTATGTCTGTTAGTGTTTGTCTTATGTATTGAGGTTCTCCTTTATTGGGTGCATAGATATTTACAATTGTTATGTCTTCCTCTTGGATTGATCCCTTGATCATTATGTAATGTCCTTCCTTATCCTGTGTAATCTTTATTTTAAGGCCTATTTTCTCTGATATGAGGATTGCTACTCCAGCTTTCTTTTGCTTCCCATTTGCATGGAAAACAAATATGTGGAGAGGAAAGGAAAGAAAGAAAAGAAAGAGAGAATAGATATGCAAAGTTAAATAGACATAGATGAAGAAGATTTATATGTATTTAAGATTAACTGCCAAGGAAAAAGAGCAGTAGGAAAGGCAAACAAAGGGATAAATGTAGAAAGAAAGATAATAGGTTTAAAAATTAAAAGTTAAAATAATACAAAAGAGAAAAGAAAAAAAAATGAAAGAAAAAAGAAAAACTCCTCAGAACTACAAAAGCCCAACATAGATGCAGAAGTTTATAACAAAAATCAAAAATGTGGCTGAATATACACATATACATATACACCCATAAGCAAAATCAAACAACCCAGCAAAAATAAAGTACAATAGATTGACCTGGCTAACAAAGGAAACCAAAAATTATATCTATTGGAACAAAACTAACTAAAGCTCAAACTGGAAACAAAACTAAAGCAAGGCGCCAAGTGGGGAATAAAGCAATGAAAGTGAAACAAACAAATATGTTGAGAGGAAAGGAATGAAAGAAAAGAACAGATATGCAAAGTTAAAAAGAGGCAGATGAAGAAGATTTATATACAAGGCTATGGTTTTTCCAGCAGTCATGTATGGATGTGAGAGTTGGACTATAAAGAAAGCTGAACACTGAAGAATTGATGCCTTTGGACTGTGGTGTTGGAGAAGACTCTTGAGAGTCCCTTGGACTGCAAGGAGATCCAACAAGTCTGTCCTAAAGGAAATCAGTGCTGAATATTCATTGGAAGGACCGACGTTGAAACTGAAACTCCAATACTTTGGCCACCTGATGCGAAGAGCTGACTCATTTTAAAAGACCCTGATGCTGGGAAAGATTGAAGGCGGTAGGAGAAGGAGACAACAGAGGATGAGATGGTTGAAAGGTGTCACCGATTCAATGGACAAGAGTTTGAGTAGGCTCTGGGAGTTGGTGATGGACAGGGATGCCTGGGGTGCTGCAGTCATGCGGTTGCAGAGTCAGACACAACTGAGTGACTGAACTGAACTGAACTGAATCTTTACTATAGTTTCTTTCATTTCTTTTTGATTTATTTCTGCTCGGATCGTTAGGATTTCTTTCCTTCTACTAACTTTGGGTTGTTTTGTGCTTCTTTTTTCAGTTGTTCTAGGTGTAGAGTTAGCTTGTCTATTCGATGTTTTTCTTGTTTCTTGAGGTAAGATTGTACTGCTGTAAACTTCCCTCTTAGAACTGCTTTTGCTGCATTCCCTAGGTTTTTAGTTGTTGTTTTCATTGTCATTTTTTTCCTAGAAATTTTTGGATTTCCCTTTTGATTTCTTCAATGACCTGTTGGTTATTTAGAAATGTGTTATTTAATCTCCATTTGTGTTTCTTACAGTTTTTTTTTTTTTCTTTTTTTGGTAATTGGTATCAAGTCTCATAGCGTTGTGGTCAGAGAAGATGTTTAATACAATTTCAATTTTCTCAAGTTTACTGAGGTTTGATTTGTGACCCAAGATGTGGTCTATCCTGGAGAATATTCCATGGGCACTTGAGAAGAAGGTATATTCTTCTGCATTTGATGCAATTTCTTGAAGATATCAGTGAGATCCTTCTCATCTAATGTATCATTTAAGACTTGTGCTTCCTTATTTTGTTTTGATGATCTGTCCATTGATGTGAGTAGAGTGTTAAAGTCTCCTACTATTATTGGGTTAATGTTAATTTCTCCGTTTATGTCTGTTAGTGTTTGTCTTATGTATTGAGGTTCTCCTTTATTGGGTGCATAGATATTTACAATTGTTATGTCTTCCTCTTGGATTGATCCCTTGATCATTATGTAATGTCCTTCCTTATCCTGTGTAATCTTTATTTTAAGGCCTATTTTCTCTGATATGAGGATTGCTACTCCAGCTTTCTTTTGCTTCCCATTTGCATGGAAAACAAATATGTGGAGAGGAAAGGAAAGAAAGAAAAGAAAGAGAGAATAGATATGCAAAGTTAAATAGACATAGATGAAGAAGATTTATATGTATTTAAGATTAACTGCCAAGGAAAAAGAGCAGTAGGAAAGGCAAACAAAGGGATAAATGTAGAAAGAAATATAATAGGTTTAAAAATTAAAAGTTAAAATAATACAAAAGAGAAAAGAAAAAAAAATGAAAGAAAAAAGAAAAACTCCTCAGAACTACAAAAGCCCAACATAGATGCAGAAGTTTATAACAAAAATCAAAAATGTGGCTGAATATACACATATACATATACACCCATAAGCAAAATCAAACAACCCAGCAAAAATAAAGTACAATAGATTGACCTGGCTAACAAAGGAAACCAAAAATTATATCTATTGGAACAAAACTAACTAAAGCTCAAACTGGAAACAAAACTAAAGCAAGGCGCCAAGTGGGGAATAAAGCAATGAAAGTGAAACAAACAAATATGTTGAGAGGAAAGGAATGAAAGAAAAGAACAGATATGCAAAGTTAAAAAGAGGCAGATGAAGAAGATTTATATACATTAAAGATTAACTGCAAGGGGGGAAACAGTAGGAAAGGCAAACAAAGGAATAAATGTAGAAAAAATATCAGTTCAGTCAGTCCAGTCGCTCAGTCGTGTCCGACTCTTTGCGACCCCATGAATCGCAGCATGCCAGGCCTCCCTGTCCATCGCCAACTCTCAGAGCTCACTCAAACTCACGTCCATCGAGTCAGTGATGCCATCCAGCCATCTCATCCTCGGTCGTCCCCTTCTCCTCCTGTCCCCAATCCCTCCCAGCATCAGAGTCTTTTCCAATGAGTCAACTCTTCGCATGAGGTGGCCAAAGTAAAATATAATAGGCTAAAAATTAAAAGCTAAAATTATAAAAAAGAGAGAGAGAAAAAGAGGAGTAAGGAAAAAAGCGGGGTGGGGGGGGGGAGGAAAACTCCCCAGAAATGCAAAAGCCCAATGTAGAGGCAGAGGTTTATAATAACTATAAAAAATGTGACTGAGGAAAGAAACCAAAAAAAACGCTTAAAAGCTTAATTAGATTTCACAGTGCCAATATAATTGACAACTACAATGGGGGTGGGGGAGGGGAAGGGAAAAAAATCTAAAAGAATCTACAGAACAAGTCAAAACATAATAATGAATGTTTTTCTTGAGTCGCTGCTATCAGAGTCCTTTCCCTCGCTGGGAGCCACAGTCCACCTCACCTCCCTAGGAGGCCCTCCAACCCTGTGCTGATCTCTGGACCTGCTGTGGGGGCAGCGCGGATTCTAATCTGGTCTTACTCCTGTGTGTTCTTGCCTCCACAGCTATCACAACTAGTGCCTTTTCTTTTGTGGAGCTCTCAATGACCTTTTATATATTTCATAGACACAGAGTCTGCCTAGTTGATCATGTGGACTTAATCTGCAGCCTGTACAGCTGGTGGGAGGGTTTTGGGTCTTCTTCCTTAGTCACACTGCCCCTGGGTTTCAACTGTAGTTTTATTTCCACCTCTGCATGTGGGTTGTCCACTGGGGTTTGCTCCTGAGGTTGCCCTGGAGGACTGGGTTTGCCCCTGTGAGGGCCAGGTGTGGAGGTGGTGCAGCTGCTTGGGTCTCAGGGGTTCTGGCAGCACCAGGTATCAGGGGGTTTGGTGGCTAGGGCAGCAGGAAATATAGTGCTCTAGCAGGGTAGGGCAACCAGTCTTGACCCATACGCTCCAGTATTCTTGCCTGGAGAACCCCCTCCCTGACAGAGTAGCCTGGCAGGCCACAGTCTAAAGAGTTGCAGAGTCAGACACTACCCAAGTGACCCTGAGTGTGTGCATAGGCACGTGACTTTTTTTGCCTGTGGCAGCTCTGCCCCAGTGAGAGTTGAGCGTGAAGGTGGCCCAGGGGCTTGACTTGTGGGGACCCTGGTAGTGCCAAGTGTACACGGACACAAACTGCCTCTGTCGCAGGAGTTATGGCCCTATCAGAGTCTTTTTCTGAGCCTCTTGTAGCTGATGATCAGAAAGCCTCTTTGGCCTCTTTCTTTGTAGCTTCGGCCGTTCAGGCACTTAGAGGGCTCCCTGTCTCCCTTAGAGGGCCCCTTCTCTGTTGTTTGGTGCATCAGGCACATAGCGGGGCCCTCCTGGCTGGGGTCTTACTCTGTAGATTGATGCATCAGGCAGTTAAAGGGGCACCTGGGTGGGGTCCTACTCTGTAGTTCAGTGCGTCAGGCATTTGATGGGCCCGCTTCTCTATTGTTCAGCTGCCAAGGCTGGCCTGAGGGGGAGAGACTATGGTGCTGGCTCCACCCGCTTCGCGTGACTCAGCAGTATCACCTTGCCTCCACAGCTGCCTGGCTTTCCTCCACGGGCATTTCCCACCACGACCTCCTCCCTCACATCCCCTTAAGGGGTATCTGTCTCTCTGCAGTCAACAGCAGCCCTCGCCCTGGGATTGCTCCACAACCCCTAAACTCCAGCTCCCAGCCACGGCACCTTCTAGGGGATCCACATCCCTGTCCTGGGCATGGATGGCTGTGGCCAGGACTGTCTGATTCTCATTCCATTTAGGCTGCTACAGATCAGCTGTTTCACTCTGAAGCCTTAAGTGTTTCTCTTCTGACTCAGACAATTGCCCCGATGTGGGGATGGGACCCCTGCTTCAGTTCCCCCACCCACCGAGGGCAGGTCCAGTCCTACTAACACTCCTGTTTTTCCCCCTAGTACCTTGTCCTACCAAGTTTTGCGTGGGTCTATATATTTTTTTCCGCAGGCCCTGTCCACTCTCAGCTGGTATTCTGCATGTGCTTCTGTGTCTGAAAGTGTATTCCTGATTTATCCATGGAGAGAGATGTACTCCACATCCATCTACTCCTCTGCCATCTTGTTCCCTCTGTGCTGATTTTTATAAAGAAGCTATAATGGGCTTCCCTAGTGGCTCGGACAGTAAAGAATCTGCCTGCAGTGTGACACACTCGGGTTCAATCCCTGGGTTGGAAAGATCCCCCGGAAAAGGGAATGGCAACCCTCTCTTCCAGTATTCTTGCTGGTGAAATCCCATGGACAACCTGGTGGGCTACAGTCCATGGGGTCACAAAGAGTCAGACACAACTGAGCAACTTTCATACGGTCTGAGGAGGGGATTAGCAGTTTAGCCTTTGAAAGTCATCTTCAACCATCTGCCCAGTGAAATGCTTGGTGTTTTCCCAGGAAACAGGACCGTGAACACAGCTGCCAGTGAGGAGAACCTGCCCTGCTTTGCCAGTGTGGTATTGCTGGTACTCTTCTGGTGGCAGCTGTGGGCATGAGGCTGGCCTTTGGAGAGTGTCTCAAACATTGAGAAACGCACCAGCATCAGCTGCTCCAGAGCAGGAGAGAGAACAGCACTACAAGCCACAGATAAACATCTCAAGAATTTCCCTCCCTCAAATAGTCCCAAGAGTCATCCAGCCTTTTTTGGTTGTGAGGCCCTTGATGGGGTATGACTTCAAAAAAGTATTTTATGTTAGTTTAGTAAGACAGATTTCAGAGGAACTAGTTGATTGTGTCAACAGGCAGAAATCTATTCATTGTAGGAACTAGGACAACTTCTCTTGAAAGTCGCTCAGTCATGTCTGACTCTGCACTTACAATACACTTACAATAAACTCTTTGCAACTCTATAGACTATGCAGTCCATGGAATTCTCCAGGCCAGAATACTGGAGTTCTCCAGGGGATCTTCCCAACTCAGGGATGGAACCCAGGTCTCCCACATTGCAGGTGGAATCTTTACCAGCTGAGCCACAAGGGAAGCCCTAGAATACTGGAGTGCATAGCCTTTCCCTTCTCCAGTGGATCTTCCTGACCCAGGAATCGAACCGGGATCTCCTGCATTGCAGGTGAATTCTTTACCAGTTGAGCTATCAGGGAAGCCCTACAACTCCTCTGAAGTCTTGCCTAGAAGAGATGAGGCTTATCCTAGTAATGAGCATGCATGCTGTGTGCTAAGTCACTTCAGTTCTGTCCATCCCTTTGTGACCTCATGGACTGTAGTCCCCCAGGCTCCTCTGTCCATGGGATTTCCCAGGCAAGAATACTGGAGTGGGTTGCCATGCCCTGCTCCAGGGGATCTTCCTGACTCAGAGATCACACCCATGTCTCTTAAGTCTCCTGTATTGGCAGGTGGGTTCTTTGCCACTAGTGCCACCGGGGAAGCTCAGCAGGGAGCACAGATTTCTGTCTTTTCTTCAAAATGGCACCCCCCCCCCCACCTCCCATTAAAGGAATAAACAAAGAGGCTTTCTGATTACAACTTAGTTTAAATTAATTTGAGTGGTCTTAAAGAGACAGGAATTTCTGAAAAAAAAAACAAAACAAACTTAAGACCATGCTTTTCAATAGTTTCTCCATCGCATGGTTGAAGGAGAAAAGAGAGATTTTTTTCATAAGTGAACTTTTAACCTACTGTGGTGACAGAAGGAGAGCGAGGAGGAGGGAGGAATAGAGAGAGGGACACTAGGTCTCTTTTATGTGTGTATGAAAAAAACCAAGTTTCTTTTGCATTTTCACTTTTTTTCTTAAAATACACCAGCTAACTTGGAGAGTTAGAAGGCTCCCAATTTTAACTAACAAATATACCAAAAGTAAAAGCCAAAGGTTAGAAAGGCCCTCGCAAAGCCAGCTAGTAACCTTCTTGTCTCAGGTTTAAAAATCAACGGAAAATGCCACTTACCCTTCAATAAAAACAATGGATTTTCATTTTGGTTTCCAAGCATGCTTTCCTATATAGCTTCAGAAGACAGTTTTCAATTAAATGAAATGACTCACTTGAAAATTAAAAGCATTAGAAAGGCCAAAAGAAAAGAACGGAGGGGTCAACTAACTGTTGCTATTCTCCTGAATTACTTTCTTGGTGGCTTCAGGAGAAGAGTGAGGTCTCAGGTTAAGCTTGCCATGGATACAGAAAACTGTCTCTGAGTGATATCTCACCAGAATTGGTTAGACCAGTGATCACTCAGCGGTAAAGAATCTGCCTGCAATGCAGGAGCTACAGGAGACACAGGTTCTATCCCTGATTTGGGAAGATCCCCTGGACGAGGGCATGGCAACGCACTCCAGTATTCTTGCCTGGAGAATCCCATGGACAGAGGAGCCTGGTGGGCTACAGTCCATGGGGTCGCAAAGATTTGGACATGACTGAAGCAACTTAGCATGCATGCACGTGATCACCTAAAAAAATTCAGTCACCATCATCCCCTCCAGCTCTTAACAAATTATTAGATGACGTGTGAAACAGACATGATTACCTTATTCATGAACTCAACCTATTCTGTGCCATCTTGTCCTCTGGTCCCAGCTGGAGCCTTTGGGAAAGAGAGCAAGAGGTGAGTGTATGCAGAGGGCACCTTAGTTGGGATCAAAGACTTGTCTTTACACTTTCACTCACCTGTTTTGATATGACAGCTTCAGATGATCTTTCCCCGAGTGCCTGGCTGTGGAACAAGCCATCTTAGAGAGAAAAAAAAGAATAATATGTCCAAAACTATGATGTAAAGAATTCCAAACTGGTTGTAAGCAGCTGCCCTATCTTTTGTTTTCTCTTTTAGCATCCTTCTTTTATATTATTTTGAAGATTAGCCTTGGTCCCATTTGAGATGCTGTGAAATTCAGAGCAAGGACTGCTGGAGTCAAAACTTTTCTTGGGATAGAAAGCAACAATATTGAAAATTCCCTGTCTTTTTTTTTCTTCAGCCCAATCATGATATATCAAGGGGGAAATTAATATTGCAATGAAATAAACAAAAGGAAAAATGCAAATCTGACTATTAAAGCCATAGTTAGACTTTGCCCAAAGATTTTGGGACTCTCTCTTTATTATGGATGACAGTAATGTTGATGGTGCATGCACATATTGTCTAAAATTTACTTGTTCCAAAGACCTGGTGAAATCTACTCAAAGCCTGACTTCTGTGTCCCATGGAAATCCACTCTTGGGGAGAGGATGGGAGGATGGTTCTCATACCTCACCAGTGCTCCTACTGCAGGTTCCCACCTCTGCTGACTTTGGGAGGTTTTCGATGATCTTGTCACTTCGTGCAAGCTGTCACTCTTTCCCATTGCACTGACCAATGTGGAACTTGGCTCCTTTCTGTGATAGCCACAGAAACTATGCATATAAATCCTTATGTGTATAGACTTAATGTTCCCGGACTTTTTGCATTTAGGATTAAAACTGAGAAAATGCAATTTGTGAAATCTTCAAAATATACAGGCAGGCATAGCTAATAATATGTGCTAAGTTGCTTCAGACATGTCTGACTCTTTGTGACGCTATGGACTATATTCCTCTGTGCATGGGATTCTCCAGGAAAGAATACTGGAGTGAGTTTCCGTGCACTCTTTCAAGGGATCTTTCTGACCCAGGGATTGAACCCGTGGCTACCTGCGTCTCCTGAATTGCAGGCAAATTCTTTACTGCTGAGCCAGTGGGAAAGCCCAGCTAGTAACATAATGAGAACCAATATACGCACACCCAGACTTACAAATCTTAACTTCCTGTCATTCATTTTTTGGCTACATCCTTTTCAAATAAATAAATCATTAGAGATACAGTTAAGGTTCCAGTCCAAGTCCCTCCCGGATCTTGGTCCTTTTCTTCCTTCATTACTTGGCTGCTCTCATAAACTGTTTATTATTCTCATGGCTGCTTTTATACTTTTACTCATATATGTAGCAATAATTAGCATAGACGATGGTGCTTCGTGGTTTTAACTTCACATGACTGAACTGTATATAACATTCCTGAGCTTGGCTTTTTTTTTCTCTCCAGTGTTGATGCACACAGCTCTGGTTCATTCCTTGGTAGCCATATGGTATTCCATTGGAACGATACTAAGAGCCACCAATGAATGCTTCACCCCCTCCCAGAGCCTTAATGTTCGTATTCCCTGCTGACTCTGACATTTCATCCTTTTGTTTCTATCACTTTTTTGCATAAAATATCCTCTGTCACTTGAAATTATCTACTTTCTATTTTTGGTCAATTCAGCTCTTTTTAGCCCTTGCACCTAAACTCAGCTCCTGTTTCATCTTTGTATGCGCAATTCCATTACGGCATTCTGCAAGACAAAACCAACTGAATCAACCTCTCTTAATAGGACCCAGCCCCATTGGAAGGTGATTGTGATTGTGAAAGGAATTCAATTTCTCCATGCCTTTGGAAAAACTCAGAGAACAATGGTTCGCTATATCTTTTGGTCTAGGGAATCATCATGGGATTGTGAGATTTTTGTCTTAAAGAATAAAACACACTGTTCATTCCTTCAACAATCACATTCATAAATGTTTACCTGGCACTGTACTCAGTGCCGGAGAAGGCAATAGCAAGCCACTCCAGTACTCTTGCCTAGAGAATCCCATGGATGGAGGAGCCTGGTAGGCTGCAGTCCATGGGGTCGCTAGGAGTCGGTCGCGAGTGAGCGACTTCACTTTCACTTTTCGCTTTCACACAATGGAGAAGGAAATGGCAACCCACTCCAGTGTTCTTGCCTGGAGAATCCCAGGGACGGGGGAGCCTGTTGGGCTGCCGTCTATGGGGTCGCACAGAGTCGGACACGACTGAAGCGACTTAGCAGCAGCAGCAGCAGTACTCAGTGCTGGAATGGTCACAAAGATGAATAGAATCTAAGGAACGATCAATCTAGTCAGGGAAATAAACCCTTAAACAAATACAGTACTTTACAATACTTTCCTCCAAGAATGGAACAGACCGCGGTGGAAATATTGAGAAAAGAAGGTTAATTTTATTGAGAAAGCTTCAGAAAAGAGACAGCAGCAGGAAGAATAATTGCTATAGCAGCAAGAGCCTGGGAGTCTAGTGTGGTTGGGATTGGCAAGGAATTTGGAGTGCCGGAGAAGGCAATAGCAAGCCACTCCAGTACTCTTGCCTAGAAAATCCCATGGATGGAGGAGCCTGGTAGGCTGCAGTCCATGGGGTCGCTAGGAGTCGGTCGCGAGTGAGCGACTTCACTTTCACTTTTCGCTTTCACACAATGGAGAAGGAAATGGCAACCCACTCCAGTGTTCTTGCCTGGAGAATCCCAGGGACGGGGGAGCCTGTTGGGCTGCCGTCTATGGGGTCGCACAGAGTCGGACACGACTGAAGCGACTTAGCAGCAGCAGCAGCAGTACTCAGTGCTGGAATGGTCACAAAGATGAATAGAATCTAAGGAACGATCAATCTAGTCAGGGAAATAAACCCTTAAACAAATACAGTACTTTAAAATACTTTCCTCCAAGAATGGAACAGACCGCTGTGGAAATATTGAGAAAAGAAGGTTAATTTTATTGAGAAAGCTTCAGAAAAGAGACAGCAGCAGGAAGAATAATTGCTATAGCAGCAAGAGCCTGGGAGTCTAGTGTGGTTGGGATTGGCAAGGAATTTGGTGGCCAGATTTCAGAATCTTGGAATGAAAAATTGAGAAGCAGTAACAAGGAAGGTAGACGGTGCCAGGTTTTGCGTGGTTGTATGCCCCAGGCTCAGCTGTTTGAATTTTAAGCTATAATCAATGGGGACCCACAAGAATATAAAAAATGAAAGCATTATAATATTAAATCTGGGTTATATATATAAAAAAAAAAACAGACCAGCAGTTCCATGTAAACTTGGAGATCACTTGGGTCATTGTGGTGGTGCTCCAAGGCAGAATGCAGAGGAACTGAACTGAGGGAGGTGGGAAGGATAGAAGGAAAGTAATTCAGGAAATTTGAGAACACATCAGGACTCACCATTGTTAAACAGAAAGATGGTCCTATATTTGTGAGCGATGAAAGGAAGAAAAAGTCAAAAATCAGAAGAATCCTAGCTAGTGGGGTCAGGTAGGTCAAGACGCTGTCCTCCAAGGAAAGGATGTTGGGAAGACAGACAAGTCTTTGTTGGAAGGTCATGAATTTGGCTTAGGTAACTTTACATGTCACGTGCTCGTAAGAAACCAGATGGGGTTGTCTGTGGTCAGTGGAATTATGGCCTGGCATTTGGAGGAAGTAGGACCGAAGGGAGAGACTTGGGGGAGGGTTTCAATATTGTTCAAAGCAGCAGAGAAACCTGGGAAGATGAATTCAGAATACAAGGCACCTGCTATCAGGGGACTCTTCAGGATACTGGTCGAGAGAAAAGTTAGTAACAAGGCAGCAGAAGAGGTTTTAGTTGAATAAGTGGAGGCTGGTGTGTTGGACACTGAACATTTCCTTGCAATTATCTGTTCTTCCAGTCTTCCTCAGCAACAGAACTTGGGTTTTATTTAGGGAGCGATGAACATCCAGGGACAGCCACGTTTGACTGTTCTGGCCAATGGGATGTATATGGAAATATACTGGAGATTTCTGGGAAAGTATTGGTGTCCTACTAGGCACTACTTCTTCTCTTTGCTCTTCCTCCTTCTTCTTTTCTAGACTTCCTAGAACACCAAGTGAGGCCGCAAGAACGGGGATGGATGCCTCCATGTTCAGGATGCTGGGGAAGATGGCATTGCTGAGCAATGGACGGCTCTGGCCTCTCTGTCCAGAAAGCTCTTGCTATGTAAGACCAACAACATGTATTAGATAATTTAGAGATATATGAGTTGGGTGTGATTTTATCACCAGCAGCTGATTCCTCAAGCTGGGATTAACCCCAGGCATTGGCAACAGAGAATCCGAGTCTTCAAAGTTGATGGCAAGATTGGCCTGCCCTTGCTTTGCATGCTTGTCCTGTGGATGCCTGCATGGAAACCTCCTGTGAAAGCTATAAAAATGCAGACACCTGACCTGCTTTCTGAGAAATTTGTATGCAGGTCAACAGAGGATGAGATGGTTGGATGCCATCACCGACTCAATGGACATGAGTTTGAGTAGGCTCTGGGAGTTGGTGATGGACAGGGAAGCCTGGCATGCTGCAGTCCATGGGGTCTAAAGAGTCAGACACGACTGAGCAACTGAACTGAACTGAACTGAGGGGCACCACTTTAGGCTAACTACATCAGCTTATCTGGGAACGGAGCCTGGGAATCTTTTAATATAATTTGTTATTGTTCAGTCGCTAAGTCGCGTCTGATTCTTTGTGACCCTACGAACTGCAGCACGCAAGGCTGTCCTTGCCTGTCCTTCACCATCTCCTGGAGTTTGCTCAAACTCATGTACATTGAGTCAGTGATGCCATTCAACCATTTCATCCTCTGTCACCCACCTTCTCCTGCCTTCAGTCTTTCCCTACATCAGGATCTTTTCCAATGAGTCAGCTCTTCTCGTCAGGTGGCCAAAGTATTGGAACTTCAGCTTCATCATCAGTCCTTCTATTGAATATTCAGGATTGATTTCCTTTAGGATTGACTAGTTTGATCTTGCTGTCTAAGGGACTCTCAACAGTCTTCTCCAGCACCACAGTTTGAAACTTTCAGTTCTTCAGTGCTCAACCTTTTTTATGGTCCAACTCTTACATCCATACATGACTACTGCAAAAGCCACAGCTTTGATTATACAGACTGTACACTAAGGTTGAGAAATACAGCTTTAATTTGTGATACCTCTGTACTGCTTTCAGAGTCATGCATGTAGTCATGCATGCCCACAACTATGGGCAGCCA
This sequence comes from Cephalophus harveyi, assembly GCA_006410635.1. Taxonomy (NCBI): domain Eukaryota; kingdom Metazoa; phylum Chordata; class Mammalia; order Artiodactyla; family Bovidae; genus Cephalophus; species Cephalophus harveyi. Next base: position 113,811 of record SJYT01053836.1, read on the forward strand.
GTGAAAGTGACTTTATGTCTGTTACACTGGGATGAGAGTTATACCTATATTTGGATGGATTAAAAATAATTAAAGGGTCAATTAAAAGTCTAGAGGTCAAGAAAGTCACATTTGGATGCTGTCATGCTCTAACTTCATCCTATAAAGCATCAGTCCTTGGTGACTTTAAAAACTCTGAAGGAATGGGAGGTGAGGCTACTGAATAATCAAGGGGGAATAAACAAAGGACTGAATCTTCTCATCTCCCTGGGCATTGAGCCTACAGGCACCATGATACTTCTGGGAAGACAGTCAGAATTATTCCCAAAGAGGAAAGGGAAATGGGGGGACAGAAGCTGGATTTGGAAGCCAGCCAGCTGGTTAGTTACACCAGGTATGTTTTGAGAAATGAGTCAAGTTTTTACAACACTATATAATTCTTATTTTGAGTCACTAGAGAAGATTATTATATATTTCTACTCACCATTTTAATCCTTAAATAACAACAGATAAATTTTAAAAATTCTTCTTTTAACCCAGGAACATAAGGTAACATCTAGCAAGTAGTTTATGCTGACTCTGCACAAGAACCAAAAGTGGGTAAAGTTTTGTGGTTGTTTATTTGTAGTTTCTCTCTTTGAATGGAGAAGGAAATGGCAACCCACTCCAGTATTCTTGCCTGGAAAATTCCATAGACTGAGGACACTGGTAGGCTACAGTCTATGGGATCGCAAAGAGTCGGACACGACTGAGCGATTTCGCTTTCACTTGTCTCTTTGAATATGCATGCTGAGGAATTCTTTTTTTCAGTATGTGTGTTGTCCAAATGGAAATATTCTCCAAAGTAATAACATCAAGATAAGACCAAGATAAAGCACTGGCATTATTATGTTTGGCAGCACCCGCAGTATTTACAGTGAAATAGAAATGATCACACTAACCTCACGGAAAATGGCAAATACTCAAAGGTGGTCAGCAAAGATATGTGAGTTTAACTTGTCAAGTGATTCTAAGACCACTTTGTGAAAACATAAATTCCCTTATGGGCTTCCCAGGAGACACTAGTGGTAAAGAATCCTCCCGGCAATGCAGGAGACACAAGAGATGCAGGTTCAGTCCCTGGGTCGGGGAGATCCCTTGAAGGAGGGCACAGCAACCCACTCCAGTTTTCTTGCTTGGAGAATCCCATGGACAGAGGATCCTGCAGTCCATGGGGTTGCAGAAAATCAGACACGACTGAGCGATCGAGCACAGACACACAAATTCGCTCACAGAGCACTCATCAACTTCACTCCAGTACTGGAGTCTTGGGTGGCAGGACTGATGATGATTAAAGGCCGAAACACCAGTAAACTCTTTTACAGCTACAAAAATGGGAAAACAATGCTTTAGGCAAAAAGCTAAAGTCAGACTCCTTTTGGTGAAATGAAGCTGTTTGAATAGATGAAACTAATCGTTTTTATTGAAACCATCTGCAGCGTGAAATGGGAAGTTGTATAGAAAGGTCCTGAGAGACTGCTGTTCGCTTTACTTCAGTAAGAAGAGGGGAGAGAGCACATGGAGCTTGTCTCCATCTATCTGAGACTTCACAAAGTAAGAAGCAAAGTGATGGTGGAGGTCAACCTGTGCTGGCGGCTGGAGACCTGGCTCCCCGGTGGTCCATGTGAAGAGGGTGAACATTCTGAAAATGCAACACCAGACACCATTCAAGAAACTGGCAGGTTAAACAGAGTAGCAGAATCTTTGCCCTGTAAGAAAAGGAAGAATAGAGAGAGAGAAAGAGAGAGGAGAGACAGGGAGAGGGAGAGAGAAACCCCATCTAACACTTCTGCTGTGTTGGTCTGCTGAAACCACATCTTGAAACCAGGTGTTAAAAATGACCCAACTCGACAGCGAGAATGGCTTTGTAGATAAGTGTATTTTGTAATACTACTCGGAAACTGCAGTTTCATTTAGATAGACCGTTCTTCCTTCCTTCTTGTATGAAGATCTTGCCAGGACCAGATTTAGGTTTCGGTGGGTCTACCTTGATGAGAAAACAAACAAAACAAAATGCACAATACTCCATGGAACTGGTTACAGTTTACGGAGAGATGGATTCTAAGTGGTCTCCTCAGACTTTGGAAACTGGATAAAACTAGGTCAAAGGTAAATCCATGACTGTTGGTGCAAGCGGCTTTCATAAGGCACAATGTGTATATGTTTGAGCATTACATCAATAATGCTGAGTTTCTGGAATGACTTTATCCATGGATCGAGCATCCTGGGGGTGGACGGCGTTCTCTCCTTTGTCATTCTTGGTTTTTGTGCAACCACAGCAGGGTCCTTGACCAGGCACTGGGCCCTCACCTCACTGTTGCCTTCATCAGTTTTAATCTTTGAGTTATTCTTCACTTTCCATACTGCTTACTCATATGATGGGAGAGAGAGAAACCTATGAAACTATGAAGAAAAGTTTGCCAAATGCTCTCCTGCAAAACATGCTTTAAGTAACCTGTTGCCCCTGCCCTCACCCTGGATTTTCTTGAATTCTATTAGAAATGATATTACTTTTTTTGAACTAAAAAGTTGATGCGGTAGTCTCTGTGCTTCATTTGATCTGCAGCAGGGTGCTTTGAGCTTCCCTGGTGGCTCAGTGATAAAGAATCCACCTGCAATGTAGGAGACACAGACATGGGTTCGATTCCTGGGTCGGGAAGATCCCCTGGAGAAGGAAATGGCAACCCACTCCAGTATTCTTACCTGGAGAATCAGACAGAGGAGCCTGAAGGGCTGCAGTCTATAGGGTTGCAAAGAGTCGGAGATGACTGAGTGACTAAATAACAACAACAAGAGGTGGTTTGACTCCAGCGATGGCGCCACCCCTTCCGGGTGAGGCTAAGGAACCATCGGACCAGGCAGAGTGGTTGCATTTCCACACAGGTCAGTGCATGGCCTCATTTCTGGGCGGGCAGTCCCTACTGCCGCAGCTCTTATGCTAGAAAATGGCCACAGAACCCTTAAGTCTAGGGCTATTTTAGGACTTAGAACACTTGGTGATTATGGCCATAGATTAATTTTTAAGCGAGCTCTGCTGTCAGATTTCCCTTTGATCGTTGCCTGGGCATCAGCACCCCCAGGAACGAACACTCTGAGCACTGAGTTGGCCTGGTGGGTCCAGTGCAATCATGAAACACATGACTGCCTTCTGTTCCCAACAGTGAGCCCCTCCATTCTTCTACGTGAGTGTTGAGTGGGTATTATTCCACCCACCATCGGAGTTTGTGGATTAGGGGCAGGGTTCATGGATGGCCATGGAGGAATGGCACCATCTTAGAGCTGACCAGTAGGATGTGCTTGTCTATGCCTGGGAGTTTGACCAGATTTGATTGTAATTCAAATAGCAGGCATTAGACGGCATCAATAATAGAGACTTCAAAAGAGAGTTATTTGGAGCTTAAATGTTGACAAACACCTGCTTTAAATGTCCATCCTGAAAGCTTGGCTCCTCCTAGGCCAGATCTTCCCTGCCCACCCCCGACACACACACACAGTTTAATGGAAAGTGCCAGCAGAGGAAGGGTTAAGAGATGACATTGTCCTCTTGCATCTGCTCTGCCTGTTGCAACTGGAGAAGGTTGAGATTAATCTTCGTAAAAGCAGTCATATTGGAAAGACGAATGTGACTCTCACCATAACGCTGGGCCCTTTATAGCCTAATGTCTAACTGCATTGGAATGTTATTCTTTCCATTGCCATTATGACTGTACTTGGATTTGAAACTACTGGGTCTTGTTCCAGTACAAGTCTCTATCTGCACTTTCTCTTACGAACTTCAAAACATCCCTGTCTGCCTTATCCTACAGGTTTCCACGGAATCAAGACGTGAGGAGCATCCTGTATCCTACTGAGTGGCTTCGTCACCTTTCAGAGTTCCAGGGGGGATCCCCAGGGCACAGGGCACAGGTAGCTGGCCAGCGGGGAGTTTTCCTCAGCGTCCCACTGTGGGATCTCTCCCCAGCCTTACGGCTAATACAGCGTATGGGCTGGTCTGAGGAGACCAAACATTATTTTGGAAATCTGGTGGTGCTAAGCCTTTGATCGCCGATTTCTAACTGTCTTGAAAACCTTTAGCCTTCCAACAGTTGCACGCTGTGGTTTTGTGTCTGTGTGAGGTGACTAACAGCGCCAGCACTCTTGTGTGGGGAACGCATTCACCCAGCGCCCAAACCACCTACCGGCTTCCGGCAGTCTTATCAGCCCAGCCATCGGCCACGAGCTGACATTTCAGTGCTCAGAAGCTCCCTACCCCCACCTTTAAAAAAAGTGACAGGAGGAGAAAAAGGCTCATTTGGCAATAGTTTGCTCTTGCTTTTTTGGCCCGGAGAAAGACATTGAAAGTGGTAGAAGATTGTTTAGTAACAGCTGGCGAGCACCAGGGTGTGAGGCTGATTTTCAGATATGACAGGCACTTACAGGAATGCTGCCAGATACAGCTGTTTAAAAGGCTTAATAAACAGCAAGTCAATACTAATCTTTGCCAAATTAATCTTTTCCCTGACAGCCCATCAGAGCAATTATGTTTAGGCTTATTGTAAACACACAATTGTCAAACAGGGACACTGCAGCCTTAAAATACTGTAGTTTGGTTTTTAGTCTGTTTGGGAGTGATTTTTTTTCTTTCTGTACATAGAATTATAAGTCATTCCATTTCATTTCCAGTTACTTTTTTTTTTTCTGGCCTCAAGTCAGCGTGAATGAAATTTCACTTTCAAATGTCTTTGCTAGCAAGCTGTTAATACAGTGAGCGACGATGACACCGGAGGAGGCCTGCTGGTGGCGCGGCTAACAAGGCACGGCACGGCCCCGGCCAGTGCCGACACGCAACAGGCCACTGTCCTCAGCGGCCTCTAGGTCCCAGAACAAGAATTCGTCTTCACTTCCTACCTCCTACAAGGTCATCCTGTTCTGGATACAAAGGACAAGATGTTGGCTGCATAAGAAAAAAGAAAACAGTCTCAAGTCTCTGTAGACATGTGCTGTAGAGCCTATACATCTTTGTTTAGAAGTGACCACTCCCTACCCTCATCCCCTGCCTCCCTCCTTCAGGACTGTGACATCGGGTGGCTCCCCACGCCCTTCCTACAAGCAATAGTCTCGTGTGAGGGAAGGCTCTCCTATACTGGGACTTGGTTCTAAATAAACCTAGGGAAATCTTTGAGCATCTTAAAAAAAAAAAAAATGATGGTTACCAGGAGGGAAAGCGGGGGTGGGGGTGGTTGGATGAATGGGAGATTGGGATTGACATATATACACACTATATAGAAAACGGACAACTAATAAGGACCTACTGTGTAGCACAGGGACCTCTTCTCAACACTCTGTAATGACCTATACGGGAAAAGAATACAAAAACAGTGGATATATGTATATGTATAACTAATTCACTTTGCTGTACGGCAGAAGCTAACAAGGCACAGTAAATTAACTACACTCCAATAATTTTTTTTTTAAGTTAAAAAAGGACCACTTCTTACCTTGGTGTAACGTAAGTAGAGCCAAGGAAGTGGAGTCTTTTACTGGCTTCATCAAGTCATATTTGCACTTGGTAATTAGAAGAACAGTTCGGTGTCTTATTCACCAGTGTTTTAATTCAGCATTCTATAAACTGGGCTCCTGAAATTTCTCTCCTGCTCTCGACACTCCCACTTGTCTGACACCTTTTTTTCTCCTTGGCTTCTCATTTTCTCGATGTGACTAGAGTATATTCCATCTTGTGCTTTTGTAACTAGAAACTCCTGTTTGATTATGCAGACCAAAAGACTATAGCATAACTCATTCCGAAATTCTTTCTTTTGGTAACCTTAGGTTTCTTAACGAAAAATTTCCATTCTTCTTCACCTCCCAATTCTTAACTGCAATATTTGATGCCCTTCTATTTTTAAAGAGCTTTTAAATCATTGAGGGCACATCATATAATGGCTGTTGAGGGTAGTTTGTGATGTAGCTGGTGCTTCTACTTATCATTGCATTTATTGTGCACCTGCTGTGTACAATGTGGAGAAGGAGGGGACAACCCACTCCAGTATTCTTGCCTGGGGAGTTCCATGGACAGAGGAGTCTGGTGGGCTACAGTCCATGGGGTCATGGAGAGTTGGACACGACTGAAGTGACTTAGCACTACCTGCAATGACACTCCAAGTTGCTTTGGAACTCACTCTGTTTTAGGAAAATAGAGAGTTCTGTACTGTTGGGTGACTCACATGAATTCATTCATTAGGTGACTCAGTGTAGTAAGTGTCTGAGGGCTAAATCTATGATGTGAATTCTGTACCTTGCCTTGCCATCATTTCAATGTTCGGCCATCAGCAAAACAGGTGGATTTCTCTGTTTCTGTAGTTACCTTAAAATGAGAGTTATGAATGGAATAAGAAAATGCAGATCACATCCCCTTTCAACAAATAAACATTAAGACAACATCTATGTGTAACAAAACTTTCATGTTCCAGCAGATAGTCTATTTATTACAAATTTCCACTCATTTTTTTTACTATAACAAAGAAATAGGATGTTTATTAGGGTTTCCTAGAATCTGGAAATTTGAAATATTTTTTGTTTGGTTGAACGTAGCTGTCTGGGACTGACTGGAAGTGGGGAACCTGGTAGACAAACAACATTACTTCTCTGGGTCTTTTCACCTCAGACTTTGTAAAGAACTTCTAAAGTCCATTTGAAATTATACTGACATTGTAGCTAAAACCCCATCATCTTTAATTCCCAACCATACTGGGTGGAACCATATGAAGTTGCCATTTTTTAGGTGAAAGAGTCATACATAGGCAATTTCATATGGCTCAGTCTAATTACTTTCAAACATGTGAGGCAACTCTTTTGCAAAAGACAAAAGGTCCACAGGAAAGGAAAACTGACTGTTGATGTGCTTATCTTAAATTTTGAATTCATAAATCAAAAACAATTTCTTAGTAATGAATCTGAGTCAGGACACACGGTTCTTTGTTGGCATAGCCGTTGGTGGATCACTGATGCCTTGATCAGAAAGGACTCATTCTCTTCAAGGCAACAAGGTAAAAATGATCCCAGAGACGAGCTGTCATCCTTAGCCATGTTCGTTAGTTTGACAAACTCGAAGTTGTTATGTGACTAATTTTCCATTGTCAACTCACTCACAATAGAATGGCAATTAGGGTTTTGGATTATTTTTTCTTGTGGACATTACAGAGACAACTCAACCTTCTCCTGGGTGCTATCAGACCTTTTTTTCTCTTTTCTTTTTCTAAAGAGTTATAACTGTGACTTTGGTGTGCTGGGAAAGATATTCTGTGTTCAGCACTATTGCCAAGTCTCTCAGAATGCCTTTCCTGGAAGTCTGGGAATCCCATGGAGAGCTACATAACAGAAAACTCGGTGGACACCATCACTGTTCCTTATGGTTACAAGTTGGAGCTGCTGGGCCAGGCTGGATTCTGGCTTCCTGAAAAGTGGAGGGTTTCTCAGGCAACATCGACAGAGGATGTCCTTAGTGTTTCAGGAAGGAACACCTGTGGCTGGGGTTCATTGTTTCTGGGCCTAATCACTTCTGCCATGAATTCTGGGATCTCTCCTCTGGCTGGGTGTGTCTTTCAGAGACTGATGGATATTCAAATAGAATACGGTCATGCATCATATGAGTTTTTATTCATGATGTATTTTCTTTTATTTACATTTTTTTTCACTGTTTTTGGTGTTGAGTATCAACACTCTCTCTACCCTGGTTGCACACCTGCTCTAGAAAAACTGTAAACAACATTGTACTTTCCTGTAGAACCCACCTGTCAAAGCTGGTTTTTCTCATCCCGGTAATTAGTTTCTCAGTTTAGACTTGACACAAGTGAGAATGTTACTTTAGCATAATATAATAAATAAAAGACATTAGGTAATTAGTAGTGCTGGTATATTTCTAAAATACTAAACAGACAAACAATAAACTGTGAACTTAATCACATGAGTTCTTATACAGTTTCAAGACAGGAAAATTAGAGCTCTCAGCTACAGTCATTTTAATAATCACATTGGATCTGCGTTATTTATTAGTTATTACATGCTCGACTGATTCAAGGTTGTACAATGCCTAAAATCATTTCAAAGCAAGCATACCTTTTGTTTTTTGAATTCTGACCGGATTACATAATGCATATATTGTATTTAGTTAAATTGCTAAGTTTATTTCACACACTCCATGAAAAATACATCAGCCATTCTCTTGACTTCCAACCAGACTGGTTTTCTTGCTATAACTCTGTAAGGGCATAATTTGCTCTTTCTGATGCAAAAGCTACGACAGCCTTCAGCCAGATTCTCAATGCTTTTGGTTCTTTAGCAAATCCTTAGTACCCTCAGAATTCTCTTGGAAGACCCAGGAGTTCTGAAAAGAGTAGCTTGTGGAGGCACAAATGGCAACAAGATCCTCAATTTCTATCAAATTTCAAACTGGGAATGCGTCTCCTTTTTCCTGTCTGGTTACTCACCTTTCACTTTTAGATATTCTGGACAGTGTGCTTTCCCTTTCCCCCTGTCCCTAGTTTAATCCCTAAATGTTTTCTGGATTTTGTGAAAAGCATGCAGCTTGAGGAATTTGACTGATTTGACTTTAATTCTTTTTTGGGAGGGGGAAGGGGAGGGGGAGGAAGTTTACAGAAATGACTAAAACCAGCTGAGAAGTTTAAAGAATTGACTAAAACCAGCTGAGAACTAAGAAGCCACCTTTTCCTCTCAGGTAGGGAGCTCATCTGTTCAGTCTTGGAGCCTGTGTGACTTTTAGGGCAATCTTCTGTTCTATTGTATGAAGAAAGAAATTCTTAAATATCACAGTTTTTCATTTGCATCAACCAAAGAAATATAGAAATAGAGGCTGGTTACTTAAATTTGCTGCTAAAATGAAAAGTAGGTTTGGCTTTATTCACTGTAAAAACTAAATTATAAAGTATTCACACCAAGCGTGAATTTTTTTTTTTTGCCAGCAAAAGTTAAAACATCAAAGAAAGCTCTTTCAAATACTAACAAATTTACTTACAAACACCTATATTTATTATTTCATAAATAGGCGCAACAGTTTCCATAAAAAAAGATTAAATACAGACACAGTATGAAGAAACAATAATACAGAGCCCTATGTAAAGGTTATAATTTAGCTGTTTTCAATCTCTTTCTGCATCTAATAAAATACCAGGTAAGCATTTGGCGGTTTTATACATAAAAGGGTTTAAATGACATTTACTAACCATTACACAAAAAGTGATACAAAAAAGCAATTTTTCTGCAGTACAAAATAAATGGTGTTTGCGCTTCCCCTCACACTAGTTTCTTTTTGTCTGATCAATGAGACAAAGCCAATTTGTTTTTAAATTAAAATCATTTGGGAGTACATTTTTTCAAATATTTTGAAAATATAGAACTATTAGTTGTTTTAAAAATGAAGTAAAAATATGAATGTTTGCCAATTTAACCCCTATTGTGAAATCAATAAACTGGAATGAGCCAGTTTCAAATCACAATTTAGCTACAAAAACATTCACATTTTATACTCTAGGAGAGTGTGACATAGATGCTATTTACAAACTTGCTATGACTGCTACATCAAGCCATTTAAAAAGTCTTTAGTAGTTTCATATAAACACCCATTATGAAAACCAATGGAAAATCCAGGACTTTTATCCAAGACATCTATAGTTGCTAAGGCAGTTACTATAGCGCAGCACTTCACAGCAAAAAACCAACATAAAATCTGAATGGTCCAAAGTTCCTTCAGGGAAGAAGAAAAACAATGTCCATAAAGGATTAAAAAAATAATAAAGATAAAGAAGCATGACTATTTCTTCCAGAGTGGGTGACCCACAAGCTCAAATGGTCCTAAGTGCTTAGCAACTTGTATTTTTTCTAACAAAATGGAGAACTGCCTTGACTGTACAAAGCAATCCACGGTGAAAAGACTTCCCTGAATGCCTCAGTGGAAAGAAGAGGTGTCTGGAGTTTCAGGTAAGGTACAGTGCTTTGTCCCTCTGCATGCCCCTGTGTGGAGAGAAAACAGACAAGCAACTGGTGTTAACAGGACAGCCTTGCTTCCGGTGACCAACGGGGATGTGTCTGCTCTAGCTTGAGGGATGGGGTTGGGCATGGGAAAAGTGCACGGTGAAAGCCAACAGGATTTAAAGGCATTTACTCTTGGAATGCTTAAAAATTTCTGGTTTTGCGAACATGGAACCGTTCCAGATTATCTTTTGGAAAGCTGGAAGAAATAAAGGATCTTTCCACGACATGCCTGTTATGAGAGCTGTCTGCCACCAGGTGGCGATGGCTGGCCGCTTACCCACTACTGCAGTAGTCGTTATTCCAGTCCACGGGCTGGGTGGGAGGATTTCTGCACCCGGAGCGCACATACTCCATGGCCTGGGTGACCACTTGTGCAGCTGTAGATGTTGGATTGATTATGGTCTGATAGTCGGGTTGAAGATTAAATCCCTGAAAAGCAAAGCAAGTCCACAAATAAGGATCAAAATGCCTTGTTAAGAAGAAAAGCACCTAAATATTTAGCCACTGTTTGCAAACACTACTTACCTTCTTGCTTGTGCCCCTGCAAGGGCAAGCTAATCCCAAGAACCATGAAAACTTAAAACAAAGATGGAAAAGAAGTGCCCACACTCCATCTTTCTTACCTTTCCTTCCTTTAGCCATAAGTTACTTGACTTGTACTCTTGAGCAGATACATTGAATTGAGAAACAACGCAAAATTTAGAAAAGCCAACTCAATCAAAACAAAGAGAAAAGGCCCTAAACCCCTCAAAGTTTATGTTTTCTATCTAACCCAAGGATACATTAATAGTTAATCCCCAGAATATGCAACAGAATCTTTTCTGAAGGATTCAGGCAGCAGGTGGCTGAGTGTTTTATTAGACTACACCTATTCACATATTGTTCTCAAAACCCTTTTTCTTCATTCAGTCACAAAGGGACCATCTGCTTCTTCTTTTATTTGTACTTCTTTCTCAGCTAAAAATTTCAACCAAAGCTTTTTAACAGTTGTTGGACTAATACAGGGAAGGAGATTCAAAACAACTTGCCACTGGAAAACACAGAGGAGGAAAAGTATAAGACAGAGGAAATATTTTTAAATTGAAAAGTCTATTAACTGGCAAATAATAATCAGACTCCAGGAAGGTTCTTTTAACACACTGATGTGGTGAAGTGTTGACTTTTAATCCTTGCAGAGCTATTAAAAATTCAAGGACAGAATCTCTGAAGTAGATAGCTATATCTGGTAAACAAAAAGCATTATACGCTAAGACTTATTTTTAGCTTATCTGGTGAATTCAAGAGCTGCATAAGCAAGCTTTGCTGGAAATGACCAAAAAAAGCAACTTAATTAATCTCATGGTTGTCTCTTTTTGCAGCAGATTTCATACATGGTTTTTACCCACTGAAAAACTAAGAGATTTAAAAACAAATCATTTTCTATTGACTTGCAGGGAGCTTCTTTTGAAGGAATAATATTGTTGAGATTTTATCTTTTAAAAAAATTCAGCAGAATGATCATAGAATTGATTTTGAACTAAGGCTATTTCCTTAGACTTTTATTCATTTGTAGGTACCCTGGGTAAAGACTCAGACATCTATTATCAAATGTCCTCAATTCTCAATATTGGCTTTAAGGTATTAAATTATTTTCCATTCAAGGGATAAAGACTTCAAGCCAATGTCCAGGCAATCTCCCAACAAAGCTGCTCATGAAAGACAGAGCACTGAATGACTGGAAACAAATCACTGAGAAGTGGAGTATTCAGTCAGCTTGGTTATTTGACCTCACACAGCTAGAAAGAGTAGTGTGTCCTACACTAACAACTGGTTGGTGAGAGGGAAGTTTGTTTATGTAGATACCACCTGCAGCTCCAGCCATAAACATTTTCCAAAGCAGGGGGGCGTGAGAAGTGAGAGGAATATAACTGGATGCTTGGTACTCTAACCTTTTCCAAGCTGGCATCCACTCTTTCTCCAGACCATCCTGTATCTGTGTCATGCATGGAGTTTCAGGATGGTCCTGTAATGTCTTAATGGGGCTTACCGTCCAGTTTTCTGGACCTCCTTCCCGAGTGTCTTGTGTAATGCTAGGCAGACAAGCAGAACAAAGCCCCCAGGGAGAGGAAACTCAGGCTGATTTTTATTTCAGCCCCCTCATCAGGGCTGCCCAGTGACCAGAGAGTGTGTTGCTTATTGGATATTCTCAGAGTCAAGCCCATAGTAGTGGCTCAATAAATCATGTTTTCCAATAAATGAATTTTAACATCAACTATTTGATGCTACACTTCGAAAGGCCTGGGGAATATAACTGTGTAAATACCAAGGCTTTCCTATCTTTTTAATGTAAAGTTCTCCACATTGGATTTTTGAACAGTCAACAAAACATAACTTAAAAGTAAATAAGCCTTAAAACTAGAGTAGTTGAAAATATCTCATGTTAGGTGAAGGTATGGAAACATATGAGAAAGCAAAAAATAAATAAAAACAAACCAACCTGCTTCTATCCAACACCATACAATCAAAGAACAGAAATGACCATTGCTTTTTTCTATCCAATGAACATGGCCCCTCAAAGTTGGGAAAGAGAGTATCAGAAGAACATTAATTTTTAAGTGATCAGTTTAAGACTTAAATGGGTAACTTCAGTTTATAAAACCAAAATGATGTGTTATCTACAAAGCTCAAAGATTTAAAATTTAGCTAACTTCAATGCCTAAATTTAAGATCACTAGTATTAAAACAACCATGGACCAAGGAAAAGACAAGCAAAGCCTGAAGAACATAATTTTACTTGCTTTCAATTTAGAAAATGAAACTTTCTTCTGATGACTGTATTAAGAGATGCTGAGGTCAAACTCAGAAATAACAGTATTTTTATTATTATTGTAAGTATGAAACAACAATGATGATAGAAAGTTTTGAAAAATGTTTGCTTAGTGATCTAATTAAACAAGACTGAATATTTTGCATTTTAATGCTCAAGAGAAAAATCACCAACTGTTTTGTAGCATGCCTGGAATTTTAAATTTCATTTTCTGGTGCCAGATTGAAATAAAAATAGGAAACATGATAAAGATTAATTTGATGTCAGAAGGGACATTTGCTCTTTAATTAGATTTCTGTAGCCCTAGCAGTTTTGTTGTGCCACCATATCAAGTCCTAAAAAAGCCTGCAGCAATACCAAACCGTGATCCTCGTATCCACACTTTACTGGGAACTAATTTCATTTCCTGCCTGTCTGGAGAGGTCTTTTCAACAGGCATCAATGTTTTTGTCTTCACAACTGATTTATTCATCAATCTCAATGTGATTTTTTTAAACCTTTAAATTACACCCAAATCCTAAAGCAGCTGTTTATTACACAAGGAAATTGAAAATCTGTCTGTGTGATATCATACAAAGATTTTTTTCTTAAGGTTATAAAGGAAGTTGACAGATATTAATGATTTTTTTCTCTTGACCTCATTTGACAATATAGTGAACAGAAAAAAAAAGGAAGAAAACTGGACTAAAAAATAAACCCTAGGTCTACGGGTTTAGTGTATAAAATATTATTCTAGAAAAAAAAAAACTATTACTCCTAGTGGATGATACGATCATTTTTAGGATACATTCATTTTCAAAAGGGTAATAAAATAGCTAAAGTAATGCTGAAATATGAAACATTACTGTAAAAATACAGTAGCCATGAACTTTCTTGCTCCTTCTTTCTTTTTCTTTTTTTGGTGTGTGAAAATGGGAACATGGCCAGAAAGCAAACACCTTCTCTATAAAGATGATGAATCCAACAGGTCTAATTCCAGTCATAAGCTTTCTACAACCCACTTTGATGACATGAACATCGGCCCCACAGACCACTGTGATTGTAATAAACTGAGTGGCATGGAGGCGTGATGGACATTCTGGATCTGATTTTAGGATTATCAATTCGTTGAGACTTCCAGTCCTCTTAACCTGCAGGATTCTCTCCAGTGATCTACCCTGACTCTGACCTCAGTGCCCATCACTCTCTGTTCCTCACCATGCCCCCCACTGGCCTCCTTTCCATGTCCTGGATAAGCCACGTTCCTTCCAATTGGCCCTCCAGGCCAGAGGAGTCCCTTCTCCTTGCTATGCTTCCTGCTAGTATCCATCCCACTCCCTTCCCACCCTCTGATTCCTAGAGGTTGCTTCCTCTGCTCTGCCTGCTCTTGAGAGATGCCTTCTTTATCCGTCCCAGCCAAAGGCCTGCTATTCCTCCACACATCCTGCAGTTTGTCCCCCTGTTTAAGTTTTCCCATGGGATCCTAATAACTTACCTGTTTATCTTATTCCCACTGCTCCCTTTCTCCATTCCACCCCCAACTCTGATGTGAGCTCCATGGGGGTAGAAGCTGCTCAATTTCAGCCAGCTTCGGGCATGTGTTAAGGGGTTCAATGAATCTTTTTTGAATAAATGAAATATTTTAAAACTTTTAAGGATTTGAGATTCTACAAACAAGCCTGTAATTTCTTCTAATATTTAAGCTTCTGGAACTCATTTTTTTTATTCCTTCATTTGTTAACTTGTATCTTCAGTAGTCATTTTATTGACTACCTACAATGATCAAGGCATCATAGTGATTTTAGTTACCATGGTCTCTGCAGCTGCACTGACTCTCCATTTTGGGTTCATGCCATTTTGTCTTCTATTATTAATGTAAGTAAAAATCAAGTCCTACCATCTCAATAAGAAAACTTTCTGAGATACACTAATAGAACTCACTTAAATATTGATGAGTAACTTGTCCAATGTAATCTGCCCTATTTTTTCCTATTAAGATTCTCTATGGAAAGACACATCTCCTGAGTTTCCAAATGTGGCCTTATGTAATTCAGAAATGTTTGAAAACTATTCAGGGTCACAGCTCATCTAAGGTATAGAGTATAAATAGACAATGAACTGTCTCTGAGTGGATAAATTAATAGAAAGTGTTCTCTCTGCACAGAGCTCTGGCCCCCAACCTGGGGAGAGGACCACATCCGCTGTATTTTTTTCTCTGGAACAAACACCCCTCACTACAGCACTGAGAGCAAAACAGGGGCCTTCAACTGGATAGTACCCTTAGGCAGAAGTCAACCCACCCGACTGAAGGTCTCTCAGCTCGTCACTCAAACACTATTGGTTCATTAAAATGCAAGGAAGCCACGAATGTCCCTTTTATCAAGAGTAATGTCTGATGGAAAAGAAGGCCAATGGGACCCTATTAATGTCACTCACTGGTCACAAACCTGCTGTAAACAAGGAGGTTAGTCTTTCCCAGTGAGTTTACAGCTTGTCTGTTGAACAAGTAACCCAGTCATCTGAGCTTTATTAATATCCTTGGCTTGGGGACCAAAGAAGACTTTGGTAGAGAGATGAGTCCTTTGCTCTCCATGATCATTTAATCTCAGAACTAACTAGGATTTACACAGCCTTCCAAGTCTTAGGAGAAACTGTTACAAATTGACAAGAATGATTAAGAGTAAGAAGCAGCAGGCCTAACATTTAAGAATCAAGGGAGGGGATATATGTATACCTATGGCTGATTCATGTTGAGGATTGACAGAAAACAACAAAATTCTGTAAAGCAATTATCCTTCAATTAAAAAAAAAAAAGAATCCAGGATCTGACTACTGAACAGAGCTAGGTTTGAATTCTAGCTCTGACCTATGGGCAAGTTAGTCAACTCTGCTGAGCTCTGTCTCCTCACCTGTGAGATGAAGGCAAGGTCAGGACCTGCACTGTGAATTTTCTGAAATTAAAGAGGAGGTAAGGTAATGTATTAAGGTTTGTAATTGTCACCTCTTGGAAATCCTGTCTATAATAACAATAATAAAATGGACCTGGGACTATGTATATCTGATTCCTATTTCTGCCTCCTCTCTACCCCACTATAGCCAACTATAAGCTATATCAGAGGGCTCCTATATCGCTCTTATAGGAAGACTCTGCATATTTAATTATAGACCTGGGAACAACAATCATCGGATTATGAAAGTGATAGGTTAATTTAATATGCTTTATAGTTTCTACCTTGACCTGTTTTTTTAAAACACATTTTTAGGATTTTTAAATGCTTTATATTCAGTTTACTTTACATCGTTTGCTCCTAATTCTCAAATTTTAAAATAACACTAAAATCCAGAAGGAAAACGATTTCAAAGACAAGTTAAGCTAAGATGCATGCAAATGGTTTCCATAATTGTGGGGTAGACATGGAGGCTTCTAAACCTCCTGTGTTTTCTAATATAGAAGCCAGATATCCATTTTAAAATAAAACCCTGGTTAGGTTAACATTTTCATTTCTTAGGACTCTTAAGGTTGTACCAAATTTGATACTTCTGACCAGAAATAGTGGGCCTGATTTCATCTTGTAGGATTTGTTGGATTCAACAGGCGTATCATTAAGGATTTCTCATTTCTGAATAATATACTGATTATATATGCATATGTGTATATACGTGTGTGTGTGTATGTATGTACATATGGCAGACTTCTCAACCCCAAAGAGATCTTTAGCAGTAGTGGCATCTGAAAGCAACAAATGTGCCTCACTCAAAGGCAGAAAACAGGGAGAGTGATGAGAAAGATGGGTACCATGGGAAAGAAGTCAGGGATTATGAAAGGCAGAAGCCGTTGTGATCCTGTAAGGCTGCCTGACTCACCCCTGCAAGTTAATTTTCGGGAAGCAGGTATTTGCTGAAGATCTCCCATTCTCTCGCCACTTACAGAGAAGAATGGAACCCCCACCCAATCCACTGGAGGAACAGACCCCCCAGCACCTCTGAAGGGGAGCCCAGGGCCCAGCCCGCACATACCTGCTGCATGGTGGGGGAGTGTAAGGCGGGCTGGACCTGCATGGGGAGCTGGGTCCCCAGGGGCTGCTGCATGGAGAGCGGCTGGTGCTGCTGCAGGTTGAGATGCTGGTGAAGAGGGGGGCTGATCTGGAGGGGAGGAGGAGGGGACACGGCCATGTTGGCTATAGAGACAGTCACTGGCATTTGGTTGTTGGCCTTGGGTGCTATGCTCCTGGGGAGACTGGGATGCATGGCGGTTAGGTGAGGGTTCATTCCTGGTTGTTGGTGGTAGTGGGAACTTAGGTACAGAGCTGAGTGGGCCTGGCTGGGCCCAGGGAACACTGACGGCGGCTTGGCATTGATCAGCTGCGGAGGCTGAGCCGTCTTCACGTCAACAGGATCGCTGTAGCTCTGTGGAGACACAAACAGGAACCGAGTTAAGAGGCGGACACCCAGGTGCTGCTTTTTCTTAGCAAGATGCTCTGTGAGTTCACTTGTGAACGGTCATGTGGATCAATACCTGTTCCTTTCTTGACTCCAAGAACTCCTCCATCGTCACTTGCCACATGACCTTATGCAAGCCTGAGCTCATTCCACCTCTTTTATGAAATCTAAAACAATGTATGTTGACATTTTTTCTTTGCTTAAATGGTAAGCTCTAATTTGGTGCCTTTTCTCGTCATCCAAAGATGAAAAAATGAGGGGTGCATGCGGTGGATGCAGTCAATGTCCTATCGGGAACTACCAGCGTGGCTCACTTGCAAGGGAAGTCAGTGAGGGAGTTTTTCTGTTGACTATATGCTTCACTTTTTATTTTTCCTTTTTATATTCTCAAAGAGCCTTGACATTAGATATTGCACAAAGAAAACAATGTTGGTTGATGGAACTGGATGAAGAATAAAGAGTTCAAAAATACCTTTCTGAAGTCATATAAAACCACATTAATATATCTTCAAAGTAACCGTAGAACTCATCTTGATTTTTAAAAAGAGTTGGTGATGAATTGTCCTCAATAATGAACTGGATAAAAATAATCTCTCTTAGAAATTTTAGACTTCATCATAAATTAATACAATTTTTCCCGAATTTTTTTTACACACCTTCAAATGGTCATTTCCTAATATCTTTTTAATTGACTTAAAAACTAGACATTTCAGTGGAAGTTGAAAAGTAACAAGAGTGAACCCCAAGGTGTTTCTTCGTGGGCATGAACCTGCCTCTTACTTTTGCTGAGAGGAAAAGACTGCAAAACAAATGGTAAAGAGTGAAACCAGGTGGGGAAAGAAGATGCCCAGATTTCCTTCTGGAAAAAAAAGTCACTTGGTCAAAATAAGGTCTTGATGAGGCATCTGTGCCCTTATTCAGTGCCTCTGACGTCATGCTTCTTCCATCAGTAAGTCAACACGAGCCTCTTGTTACCCAGCACAGCAGGGCCTTCCTGGGCTCCCCCCGCTCAGTCTCTGGGCAGCTCGGGCACTTTCAGGAGCCTGGTTCATCACACACGGCGACAGGAAACCCTGTGCAGGGACTTCACTGCACAAGTCAGCCAGCAACACAACTCGTTTCCTCCCCACAGTGGAGGGGATTGAGTGAGAGCCACAGGAAGAACGGCTATGCATTATGTGTGCTGACTGCAGGAGGCCAGGCTGGGTGCTGGACTGGTGGCCTCACATACTCTCTGCATAGGAAAGACCTGAATGACATCTCTAAAAATACATCGACCATGGAGCTGTGGGGTCCTGCGAGACCCTGATTACTCCATGCAGAGTAGATAGTAAGGTGAGCCCTAAAGAATTCAAGCTCCTCCAAAGAACCTTCTCATTATATTTTTCTGTGTTAGTAATGATGCAGTTTCCTAAAACAGGAGTAGACATTGACTCCCTATCTTCTGCATTAACATGAAACAGGTCAAAAATTGTTCACAAAAATTTTCAAGGGAAGGCTTTGGATCAAAAGAGTTTTACTAAATGTAGTAACTAAAAGGAACTTTCAATTGATTAAAAAAAAAAAAATTCAGTCATTTTCTTTCTTTCTTTTTTTTTTTGCTTCCATTTAAAAATTCTTATTGCTGGTATGCAGGGCAGTGAACAATTAAAGGAAAAGGTCAAATGGGTTAACTCAGGCTGTGTAAACAGTGACTTGTTTTACATCAGAATAACATAGATTGCAGTGATAAGCCTCAAAAATCATCCCATATATGCCAAGAAGATTATGTATTTGTTGTCTGTGTGTTTAAGTCATGTGGGAGAGTGTTTTCATTGTGTTGCATTCTCACTTCTTTTCCCAGTTGTGGAAGGGCTAATTTCATATTTAGTCACACACCATGCCAGCTTCATACAGGAAAGGAACAATCACACAACGACCAAGAGAGCTACAAAAATCAATACACGTTAGTGCATCTTCCTTTTTGCTTTATAGTTGCTTTAATTTTTTAAACAGAAGAAAAATCACTCACAATTCCTATACTATCAAAATTATAAAATATATATCGTTGTAAAACATTCTCACTTTTTATTTCTGGAGCCAATATTCACATCATTATCTAGTGACACGATGCACACAGAGCAGTAGATAGGTATCCTGAGCGTGTGTGTGCACATGTGTGTGTATGTGAAGACAAAAAGACATGTTCAGATACGTTCATACATTCATCTTAGGCATTCCAACAATATTTAAACAAGCCTAAAGGTGGTATATTGGGTTGGCTGAAAAGTTTGTTCAGGTTTTTAGGTACCATCTTATGGAAAAAAGCCAAATGAACTTTTGGCCAGGCCAGTTCTTATGTTACATTTAGAAATCACTAACTGTAGTTAGTACAGTTAATACAGACACTCAGCAAGCAGGTGGGCTGGCTTCATGGACCAGAAGTCAGTCCTGGTGAGCAGTTTTGGCATCAGTCCTGGTGAGCAGTTTTAGGGACAAAAAAAGTTTTAAGGACTTTGCCCCCAACAGTTTCCAAACTGTATTAGAGGGGTTTGTGGAAAAATAAATGTCCTTCGAAGACAAGTTTGCATGACAAAATATGTGTGGGAAGAGCACTGGGTCAAGGGAGGTTAGGAGGGCTCCTCTCCTGCGGGACTTGTCAGAGCCTTCAGTGTGTAATGCACACTGCGAATTTCCAAGGGACTACCAGAGAAGTCTTTCCTCAGTGGGTAATTTCACCAAAATAGTCTTCAATTGGAAACTAATTCAGAAGATGAATTAATAAATTACACAAACATATCTAAAATGACAAATAAAACATACATTTAGATTTGAATAGTCATATCTGTTGCCTCAAATAAGCTAATTTGTATTGTCCCCAAATACATAACACCAAAATTATCCTTTGTTTCATGTTTACCAGAATACTATCTGTATAGAGAATTTCATATTCTAGGCCAAGAACAGTGACACAATTTCCTGAAGGAATTAGCAAATTGGTAACTTCTCAACTGTAGCCTAGAATTGCTAAGGCATAGGGCTTCCCTGGTGGCTCAGACAGTAAAGAACCTGCCTGCAATCCAGGAGACCAGGTGTGATCCCTGGGTTGAGAAGATCCCCTGGAGAACGGAATGGTAACCGACTCCAGTATTCCTGCCTGGAGAATTCCATGGACAGAGGAACCTGGTAAGCTACAGTCCATGGAACTGCAAAGAGTCGGACATGACTGAGTGACTAACACTTTCACTTTTCTTCAGACACAGTAAAGCAAAATTCAAAATAATTTTTAAATCAAATTCAAAAATCTCCACGAATAAAATTCTCCTGAATTTCACTTTCTAAACTGTGTAGAGATAAAGACAGACACACAGACACAGACAGAAACCTACTTGAGATACTTCATTGCCAACTTTGAGAAGATTCTCTTTTCTCATGGTAACTAAACACAAAATCAAGACTGCCGGGAGAAATATCAATAATCTCAGATACGCAGATGACACCACTCTTATGGCAGAAAGCAAAGAAGAACTAAAGAGCCTCTTGATGAAAGTGAAAGAGAAGAGTGAAAAAGTTGGCTTAAAGCTCAACATTCAGAAAACTAAGATCATGGCATCTGGTCCCATCACTTCATGGCAAATAGATGGGGAAACAGTGTTTATGTCTTTGGTTTCCAAGATCACTGCAGATGGTGATTGCAGCCATGAAATTAAAAGATGCTTGCTCCTTGGAAGGAAAGTTATGACCAACCTAGACAGCATATTAAAAAGCAGAGACATTACTTTGCCGACAAAGGTCTGTCTAGTCAAAGCTATGATTTTTGCATGTAGTCATGTATGGATGTGACAGCTGGATCAGAAAGAAAGCTGAGCACCCAAGAGTTGACGCTTTTAAACTGTATTGCTGAAGAAGACTCTTGAAAGTCTTGGACTGCAAGGAGATCCAACCAGTCCATACTAAAGAAGATCAGTCCTGAATATTCACTGGAAGGACTGATACTGAAGCTGAAACTCGAATCCTTTGACCATCTGATATGAAGAAGTGACTCATTGGAAAAGACCCTGATGCTGGGAAAGATTGAGGACAGGAGGAGAAGGGGGTGACAGAGGATGAGATGGTTGGATAGCATCGCTGACTTGATGGACATGAGTTTGAATAAGCTCTGGGAGTTGGTGATAGACAGGGAAGCCTGATGTGCTGCAGTCCATGGGGTTGCAAAGAGTTGGACGTGACTGAGCTACTGAACTGAACTGAAACACAAAACATTTTGTCTATTCAGTCATTTGTTTGTCATTTGTCTTCTCCAATCTAAAGCATGAAGAGATCAGTACCGTTAAGCTTATTTTGAAAGAGTAGTATTTTTTAATCACTACAAGGACTATAACAAGTCAAACAGATTTCCAAAACTAAGGATTTAGACAACATTTGAAACAATTTTTAACACACAGAAAAATTTGGGGGGAGTTACATGTTTTCCCTACACTTTTGAAGTCGCTGAATATAACAAGATAAATAATGAAACTACCCATGTGCCTAAACATGGCAGGCACTCCATTGGGGGTTCTCTTCCTGCATTCTCTCTTCACCGTAATTTCCTACACCATCAGGAAAGGATGTTTTTGGGGGGGCTGCATGGCTTGCGGGATCTTACTTCCCCCACCAGGGACTGAAACTGGGCCCTGGCAGTGAGAGTGCTGAATCCTAACCACTGGACAACCAGGGAATTCCCAGGAAAGGATTGTTTAAAGGTTGGGACTAGAATCTTGAGTGTCCCATGCATCTGTTACAGTGCCAAGTATAGAGAAGACAAACATATTTGTGGAGTAACTGAATGACTGTCCTTGAACAATACTGGGAGCAGTCACTGTTGCCCTTGCTGAGACTCCTGATGAGACATGCCATTCCTCTTTCTAAGGAGTAGGTTTTCAAATCTTTGAAAACTCACAGAATATCAGATTGCTCTTTACCATCTGCTCTCATCATGAACCACACTCTTTTGGAAGAAGTGGGAGATTACAAGCCTAGCTTTGCTCTTTAGTTGGATCCCGTGGGCTCTGCTCCCCACTGGGCCGGGATGGACGGCAGGAAGCAGGAAAGCTTACTGTGTTTCACCCCTATCTTGAGAATTTGTATCTTTATGTAGAGATCCACTCATTTAGGCAGGGAAAAAACTTGCTTGGTCCTCACTTCTCATTAATTCTTAATCAGACTGATAAACAGACACAGAGTTGTTTCACTGTTTTGGAAGACAGGCCAAACAAGTTCATCTTCCATAGCAAAGTGTCATGAATTCATAACCTGATTAAATAGAAATATGAAGAAATCCTAAGTTTAATACACTCTCACCATCATTTTCTTCAAATTAAACTATGAAAGCAAGGTTTGTTGTTGTTGCTTTAGTTGCTAAGTTGTGTCAGATTCTTTTGCGATCTCATTTTGCAAATAATGATGTTGTATATGAAGATCATTATGCCTTCCATTCAGAAACTAGAACTACTTTCTCATTCAAATGAAATCATTTCAATTTGTTTCTAATTCCAAATGCATTAACCACTTTTACTTAGTGGTGTGTGTTTTGTTGTCAGTCACCTGCTAAATGTAATTCTATCAGTGTATACACAACTGAAAATCAGCCCTAGAATGTGAATTTTCATGGGGGTGAGTGTGTACTTGTTACTGGATTATGAGTAAGTTCTAGTTCCTGCTTTCTTTTGGGCCACTGATTCTAAAAGATGTTTTCTATAAGCAAAATGGTGTGTGTGTGTTCAGGGAGTGGGGCAAGGAGAGACGTTTTGGGTCTTTCCAGTAGTCTTTCACAACGGATACAACTCTATAAATATCAAACTACTTCGTATTAATCAAGTTGTTGATTGCCCGAGATAATTTCAATCCCATTTACTTTGTATTATGAAGATAATATTGCATAGTGTATAAATGCTCCCTTTCTAGGATATTAAGTGCTATAAAAATGAAAGATTGACAAAGCAATTGTTATTTAAAATAGCAAAGCATAAACATAAGACATAAAGCTCAGTGGATGCAACAATATAGGAGTTGCTGAACCAAATCAGATTAATAGTCCATCTAATTTGATTCTTGTTTCCAGCACTGACCAATACATGATGCATTGGAAATTAAACAAAATTTATGCACTTAGTCAATTGTGCATTGTTACTTCTGGAAGGAAAATTCTTCTTGGTACTTGCAGGTGATTAGCTTACACCCTGAAGCATGAGATTTTATTATCTTTAAATCACGATCTGGGCTTACAGAGCTGCAAATTTTATGTGAACAGTCATAAATTGATCCATCCTATTTTCAAATTCAGAGTGTCTCAGTAGCTCTCCTTGGCATGAATTCTATAAGTTACTCTCATCTTGTAAAAAGAAATGATTTGTTTTGAATTTAGTCCCGTTTAATTGAACTGAGGATTGTATTTATTATTGGTCATGGCAATAGACTGAGAACTTTCTTAATTTAGTTCAGTTCAGTTCAGTCGTTCAGTCATGTCCAACTCTTGTGACCCCATGAACNAGGGGGGCAGAATATCTAAAAAGACATTTCTCCAAAGAAAACAAACATATGGGTAAAAGGCACATGAAAAGATGTTCAGCATTGCTAATTATTCAGTTCAGTTCAGTCACTCAGTCATGTCTGACTCTTTGTGACCCCATGAACTGCAGCACACCAGGCCTCTCTGTCCATCACCAACTCCCGGAGTTCACCCAAACCCATGTCCATCAAATCAATGATGCCATCCAACCATCTCATCCTCTGTTGTCCCCTTCTCCTCCTGCCCTCAATCTTTCTCAGCATCAGGGTCTTTTTAAATGAGTCAGCTCTTCGCATCAGATGGCCAAAGTATTGGAGTTTCAGCTTCAACATCAGTCCTTCCAATGAACACCCAGGACTGATCTCCTTTAGGATGGACTGGTTGGATCTCCTTGCAGTCCAAGGGACTCTCAAGAGTCTTCTCCAACACCACAGTTCAAAAGCATCAATTCTTCAGCACTCAGCTTTCTTTACAGTCCAACTTTCACATCCATACATGACCACTGAAAAAACCATAGCCTTGATTAGATGGACCTTTGTTGGCAAAGTAACATCTCTGCTTTTGAATATGCTATCTAAGTTGGTCATAACTTTCCTTCCAAGGAGTAAGCATCTTTTAATTTCATGGCTGCAATCACCATCTGCAGTGATTTTAGAGCCCAGAAAAATAAAGTCAGCCACTGTTTCCACTGTTTCCCCATCTATTTCCCATGAAGTAATAGGACCGGATGCCATGATCTTTGTTTTCTGAATGTTGAACTTTAAGCCAACTTTTTCACTCTCTTCTTTCACTTTCATCAAGAGGCTCTTTAGTTCTTCTTCACTTCCTGCCATAAGGGTGGTTTCATCTGCATATATAAGGTTATTGATATTTCTCCAGCAATCTTGATTCCAGTTTGTGCTTCTTCCAGTCCAGCGTTTCTCATGATGACTCTGAATATAAGTTAAATAAGCAGGGTGACAATATACAGCCTTGATGTACTCCTTTTCCTATTTGGAACCAGTCTGTTGTTCTATGTCCAGTTCTAACTGTTCTTCCTGACCTGCATACAGGTTTCTCAAGAGGCAGGTCAGGTGGTCTGGTATTCCCATCTCTTTCAGAATTTTCCACAGTTTATTGTGATCCATACAGTCAAAGGCTTTGGCATAGTTAATAAAGCAGAAATAGATCTTTTTCTGGAACTCTCTTGCTTTTTCAATGATCCAGCAGATGTTTGCAATTTGATCTCTGGTTCCCCTGCCTTTTCTAAAACCAGCTTGAACATCTGGAAGTTCGTGGTTCACATATTGCTGAAGCCTGGGTTGGAGAATTTTGAGCATTACTTTACTGGCGTGTGAGATGAGTGCAATTGTGCAGTAGTTTGAGCATTCTTTGGCATTGCCTTTGTTTGGGATTGGAATGAATACTGACCTTTTCCAGTCCTGTGGCCACTGTTGAGTTTTCCAAATTTGTTGGCATATTGAGTGCAGCACTTTCACAGTGTCATCTTTCAGGATTTGAAATAGCTCAACAGGTATTCCATCACCTCCACTAACTTTATTAGAGAAATACAAATCAAAACTACAGTGAGATATCACCTCACACTAGTCAGAATAGCCAACATCAAAATGTCTACAAATAACAAATGTTGGAAAGGGTGTAGAGAAAAGGGAATCCTCCTACACTGTAGGTGGGAATGTAACTTGGTGCAGTCACTGTGGAGAACAGTATGGAGATTTCTTTAAAAACTGAAAATAGAGCTAGCATATTATACACCCATCCCAGTCCTGGGCATATATCCAGAGAAAATGATAATTGAAAAAGATACATGCACCCCAATGTTCATAGCAGCGCTATTCAAAACAGTCAAGACATGGAAGCAACCTAAACATCAATCAAGAGGTGAGTGAAATTATTACTCAGCCATAAAAAAGAATGAAATAATGCCATTTGAAGCAACACGGATGGACCTAGAGATTATCATACAAAGTAAAATAAGTCAGAAAAAGATAATACCATGTGATATCACTTATATATGGAATCTAAAAAAATTATACAAATGAACTTATTTACAAAACAGAAATAGACTTACAGGTATAGAAAACAAGCATGGTTACTTAGGTGGCGGGATAAATTAGAACTTTGGGGTTAACAGATCCACACTCCTATATATAAAATAGATAAGCAACAAGGACTTATTGTATAATACAAGGAACTATACTCAATATCTTGTAATAACCTATAATGGAAGAGAATGTAAAAAAAAAAAAAATATATATATATATATATATATATACATGAATATGTGTGAATCACTTTGCTGTACACATGAAACTAATACCACTGTGTAAATCAACTGCATTTCAATAAAAAATTTAAAAAAATTAAGCATAGTGGGGTTCCCTGGTGACTCAGTGGTAAAGAATTGCCTGCTAATGGAGGAGACATTGGTTCAATCCCTGGTCTGGGAAGATCCTACAAGCACTGAAGCAACTAAGCCCATGCACCACAACTATTGAGCCTGTGCTCTAGAGCCCAGGAGCCTCAACCACTGAGCCCATGTGCTGCAACTACTGAAGCCCGAGCAGCCTAGAGTCCATGCTCTGCAACAAAAGAAACCACTAGAAGGAGAAGCCTGCACACTGCAACTACCGAGTGGCCCCCCACTTGCCGTAACTAGAGAAAAGCCCACACAACAACAAAGATCCAGCACAGCCAAAAAGTAAATAAAACTCTTTTTAAAATTAAGCATAATAAGAAGCATTTGTGTAAATTGTACAAGGGGTTGCTAATTGGTCAGGTAAAACTGGTGGTAAATTCAATGAGGTCATATTTGAGCAGAGACCTTGTGGAGAGTATCCTCAATAGGGCAAAATGGCGTGGACAAAGGCCCTGGGGTGGGACCAGCAGGCAGGCCAGTGTGGCTAGAGGCAATGGTAGGACCTCAGCAATGCTGTCAGGGGAAGAAGCAACATGGAGCAACAGACTGGCTCCAAATTGGGAAAGGAGTAGATCAAGGCTGTATATTATCACCTTGCTTATTTAACTTATATGCAGAGTATATCATGCGAAATGCCAGGCTGGATAAAGTACAAGCTGGAATTAAGATTTCCAGGAGAAATATCAATAACTTCAGATACACAGATGACACCATCCTTACGACAGAAAGTGAAGAGGAACTAAAGAGCCTCTTGATGAAGGTGAAAGAGTGAATATGTTAGCATAAAACTCAACGTTCAAAAAACTAAGATCATGGCATCTGGTCCCATCAGTTCAGTTCAGTTCAGTCGCTGAGTCTTGTCCGAATCTTTGCAACCCCATGAATCGCAGCACGCCAGGCCTCCCTGTTCATCACCATCTCCCGGAGTTCACTCAGACTCACGTCCATCGAGTCCGTAATGCCATCCAGCCATCTCATCCTTGGTTGTCCCCTTCTCCTCCTGCCCCCAATCCCTCCCAGCATCAGAGTCTTTTCCAATGAGTCAACTCTTCGCATGAGGTGACCAAAGTACTGGAGTTTCAGCTTTAGCATCATTCCTTCCAAAGAAATCCCAGGGCTGATCT
>SJYT01053836.1:141338-197283 GCA_006410635.1 Cephalophus harveyi
TTAGTGTATAGGAATGCAAGGGATTTCTGTGTGTTGATTTTATATCCTGCAACTTTACTATATTCATTGATTAGCTCTAGTAATTTTCTGGTGGAGTCTTTAGGGTTTTCTATGTAGAGGATCATGTCATCTGCAAACAGTGAGAGTTTTACTTCTTCTTTTCCAATCTGGATTTCTTTTATTTCTTTTTCTTCTCTGACTGCTGTGGCTAAAACTTCCAAAACTATGTTGAATAGTAGTAGTGAGCATGGGCACCCTTGTCTTGTTCCTGACTTTAGGGGAAATGCTTTCAATTTTTCACCATTGAGGATAATGTTTGCTGTGGGTTTGTCATATATAGCTTTTATTATGTTGAGGTATGTTCCTTCTATTCCTGCTTTCTGAAGGGTTTTTTTAAAATCATAAATGGGTGTTGAATTTTGCCAAAGGCTTCTCTGCATCTATTGAGATAATCATATGGCTTTTATATTTCAATTTGTTAATGTGGTGTGTTAAATTGATTGATTTGTGGATATTAAAGAATCCTTGCATCCCTGGGATAAAGCCCACTTGGTCATGATGTATGATCTTTTTAATATGTTGTGGGATTCTGTTTGCTAAGATTTGGTTAAGAATTTTTGCATCTATATTCATCAGTGATATTAGCCTGTAGTTTTCTTTTTTTGTGGCATCTTTGTCTGGTTTTGGTATTAGGGTGATGGTGGCCTCATAGAATGAGTTTGGCAGTTTACCTTCCTCTGCAATTTTCTGGAAGAGTTTGAGTAGGATATGTGTTAGCTCTTTTCTAAATTTTTGGTAGACAGCTTTGAAGCTGTCTGGTCCTGGGCTTTTGTTTACTGGAAGATTTCTGATTACAGTTTTGATTTCCGTGCTTGTGATGGGTCTGTTAAAAATTTCTATTTCTTCCTGGTTCAATTTTGAAAAGTTATACTTTTCTAAGAATTTTTCCATTTCTTCCAAGTTGTCCATTTTATTGGCATATGGTTGCTGACAGTAGTCTCTTATGATCCTTTATATTCTGTGTTGTCTATTGTGATTTCTCCATTTTCATTTCTAATTTTGTTGATTTGATTCTTCTTTCTTTGTTTCTCCATGTCCAGTTCTAACTGTTGCTGCCTGACCTGCATACAAATATCTCGATTTTAATTGATTGTCTTGTTTTTTTTTTTTTTTTAACAAATCATTTCTCTTTTCTGTGTTTTCACTTCTTCATCTATAAAATGGAGTATCAACTTGTGTACCTCCTTAAACTAAAGCTTAGAGAACATTAAGTACATTAATATTCTTTGATAAGTAATAACTTGCCATAAAAATGAGACTTTCCTAGCTGTTCAACAAATGTCTGTTGTGTATCTGCTATTTGCTCTGGCTGATGTTAGTGCACATTTGCTAATAGTGGATTCAAAACAAGTGGAAGACAGGTTTTGCTTTTAAGGAGTTTTCTATCTAGAAAACAAACTCCATGGTCTTTTCTTTTAAATACTACAGAAGAGGAACAAGTTAATAAAATGTAGTGAGGACTGTGGCATAGCGTCCTAGAGGATGCTGAGAACAGAGTCATGAGTTGGATCCAAGGACCTAATGGCTTCTTGCTGAGAGTGGATCCCTTGCTGGGATACTCAGCAGGCCTGTGAGTGCTCCTGTAGAATGCCAGTAACAAAGGAGGCATTTGGAAGTCCAGAAGAAAGACTTTAAAACAAGGACGAAATTTCTCCTGTAGCATAATTTCAGATCCAGGTTCCAAGTTCAAATATGAGTTAATACATTCTCATTTTTAATTTGAATTTGAGCTTAAATAATATCTGGATGTGAGAGTTTGACTATAAAGAAAGCTGAGCACCAAAGAATTGATGCTTTTGAACTGTGGTGTTGAAGAAGACTCTTGAGTGTCCCTTGGACTGCAAAGAGATGCAACCAGTCAATCCTAAAGGAAATCACTCCTGTGTATTCATTGGAAGGACTGATGCTGAAGCTGAAGTTCCAACCCTTTGGCCACTTGATGCAAAGAACTGACTCATTGGAAAAGACCTTGATGCTGGGAAAGATTGAAGATGGGAGGAGAAGGCGACGACAGATGATGAGATGGTTGGATGACATCACCAACTTGATGAAAATGAGTTTGAGTAAGCTCTGAAAGTTGATAATGGACAGGGAAGGCTTGCATGCTGTAGTCCATGGGGTTGCAAAGAGTTGGACACAAATGAGCAACTGAACTGAACTGAGTATCTGGAAAACACGCTGCTGCTGCTAAGTCGCTTCAGTCGTGTCCAACTCTGTGCGACCCCATAGATGGCAGCCCACCAGGCTCCCCCGTCCCTGGGATTCTCCAGGCAAGAACACTGGAGTGGGTTGTCATTTCCTTCTTCAATATAGGAAAGTGAAAAGTGAAAGTGAAGTTGCTCAGTCATGTCTAACTCTTAGCGACCCCCTGGACTGCAGCCTACCAGGCTCCTCCATACGTGGGATTTTCCAGGCAAGAGTATTGGAGTGGGTTGCCATTACCTTCTCTGGGAAAACACACTAACATAATTTTATTTTCAAATGAGAAAGCCCTCTAGTATTTCATACAATCCATCTTCTAAGTACATATTCAATATGAAAGATTATTGTTTTTTCATTATTTTCTTATTCACTCAGTAAGCACATATCAAGCATATACTATGTAAAATAGACAGTGTGCTAGGAATATAGAGTAGAAATTGTAAAAAAAAAAAAAAGGAATAATCTCATTGAGATGCTCACTTTAATGAGCATCTCAATGAACCCTGAGATCTTGTTAGAGGTTCTAGTAGGACAGATAAGCATTGAGTGTGCCCTTGACCTAGGAACCATCTTTCTTGCTGAGAGGAATATCTTTTCCCAATGAACATGATGTTTGGGTAGGATCACATGATCCAGACAAGTTGACCAACTCTGGTCTCCAAGAAAGTGAGTGATATTATAGGCAGACAACCCTTCTTTCTTTCTTTTTGTTAATTATTGTCTGTGCGGGATCTTTGATCTTTGTTGTGGCATGTGGGATCTTTAGTTGTGGCCTTGAACTCTTAGTTGCTGCATGTGGGATCTAGTTCCCTGACCAGGGATCGAATCTGGGCCCCCTTGCATTGGGAGTGTGGCAACTTAGCTATCGGACCTCCAGGGAAATCTCTGATGAACTTTATTTTTTAAAACAAATCAAAATCTAGTGGGGAAGACAGACATGTAATGCATAGAGTTAATCATTTCATGAGGGGGATATGTAAGGTGCTACAGAAGCAAAGGATAAAGTGACAGAGAAGGGTTTCTGGTTGGCTCCTTAGAGTAGGCGGCCCTGGGCTTTAGAAGAGCTGGGAGCTCACCAGGGTGTGAACGTGGGCGAGCATTGCTGGCAGGATGAACATCTTGTGCCTCTGAATAGCATTTATCACTTTGTTCCTTATGGCTTCTGCTTTCTTGCCTCAAACTGTGGGCTCCTCCATGCCTGATGGAACTGTGTCTTAATTGTCTTTGCAGCCCATCATCTAGCAGTGTGTTTTTCAAATTGCTATTTTAGCCTGACGGACTAAAGTTGCACTGAAAATGTTTTCAAGTAGACTCTAATGGTAAGAATGGAATATGCAGAATATTCCCTCCTCAGTATGAATTGGGAAGTGGGAAGTCAAAGACTTTTGGTTCAAACCCTGGTTTACCCCTCATTGGCTTGTATAATCTGGAGTATGACACCCTTGATGAAACTTTTCTATATAAGAAAAATTAGAAAAATGTTATCTACTTTATATGTTGGTTTGAAGACTGAAAGAGATAATGTGTATGGTATGATTAGCATAATCACATATTCACATATTAATTCCCCATACCCACTTATAACACACTTCTTAAGCTGATTTTGAATTTAGTTGCTACTTTTGTTGGAAGAAAAATTTAAGGGCCTGGCATATAGTCCACCAAAAAGAATAAAAATTCTACTAGTGTGAAAAATAATCATGTTTATAGCCTCATACACTTTCATACATATTGCTACATATCCACATACTGCAAATAGATTGTGTTTAGATGATTCTTTCAGGGAAGGTGCTTTAGTTGGCTGATGGTTGTATGTGAGTCCTAGATGTGCTCTGGTGAGGTGGCATCTGGAAAATCAGGAGGCTATTTGCAGGATGCCATCAGCATTTTAAATGTTAAATTTAAAAATCCTGAATATACATTTTGCTGCAGAATCCTTACAGATAAATAATAACCCAAGGTAAGTGTTTAAGAAAAAAATTTTTTTGAGAAAAACACCTAAATATTCTCTCCATGAATCTCTGTGAATTAGGAAGAGCGAGCTGTTGTTTGATTTCAGGAATGTAGTGAGCACCCCTGTTCCTCGGCAGCAGGGTTTGACTACCTCTGGTCTGTTAGACTGAGCAATTTCAGTGCAAACCAGTTTTTAATTATTATAGACATTTCTTAAACTGATATCATTCTAAATATAGACCCAGCCTTGAGAGAGGTGGATCATTTGGGGGAAGAGTCAATTTCTGGAATAATAATAGAAGACTTAGCTTAAGCACTAAGCACACATGCGTGTGTGCTAAGTCACTTCAGTCGTATCTGACTCTTTGCTGTGTAATCCACCTATCTCTTCTGTCCATGACATTCTCCAGGCAAGAATAATGGAGTGGATTGCCATGCCCTCCTGCAGGGGATCTTCCTTACTCAGGGGTCCAACCCACATCTCTTATGTCTCCTGCGTTGGCAGGTGGGTTCTTTACCATTATTTTTGTTGTTGTTCATTTGCCCAGTCATGTCCTACTCTTTGCGACCTCATGGACTGGAATCTGCCGGGCTTCCCTGTCCTTCACCATCTCCCGGAGCTTGCTCAAACTCTTGTCCATTGAGTCAGTGATGCCATTCAACCATCTCATCCTCTGTCGTTCCCCTCTCCTCCTGCCTTCGATCTTTGCCTTTTATGTGTTTCCCTTGATTAAAACATCCAGGACAGAGGGTTTTTAAAAAGTATTTATTTATTTAGCGTTGGAAGCTCAGAGTCTTAACCACTGGACCACCAGGGAAGTCCCTGGGCAGAGGGTTTAAGTGGCTTGCTCTGTGTGAGAGAGTTAACATTCCTGGGAAAAATTCCCATGTAAGAAGGGGTGAGTGGATCCTTTGGGACAGAAGAAAGTCGTATTCTTTTGAAGAATGTTACAGTATAACTTCCAATTCTGTCCTCTTCTCCAGCCATATTTTCTGGTACAGCTCCTTTCTCCAAATACATTCTATAATGCAGACACGTTGAGCTGTGAGTGATGGATTTAGGAGGAATTCACAGAGCTGCAAAAGACGAATATGCTGCAACATATTTTGTCTTAGCACATGCTATTGCTTTTGCCTGGAATATCCTTCACCCTAGTGTCTGCAGTAAAGCTTTTATTCATCCTTTAAGATTCTCCTGAAGTGATACCTGTTCACTGACGTTTGCTTCAACATCCCAAAGCAGTTAGTTGATTTTTTTCCTCTGGGCTCTACTGGCATATTTAATATCTCAGTCTTAGCACTTACCACACTATTTTGTAATTTACCTACTTATCTGTCTCCTTGGGACACACTTTCTTAGCTGTCTACCAAAATCTTTACACCATCTCTTCTGTTTCTTACTGATAGAGTCTTAATGTTGTTCAGATATCCAACTTTAAGGAAAACTGGGCTTCCTCCTTGGCCTCTGGGAGTCAATTTTGATTAGCCTAAGCCTATAATGAAAAATTCTAACCTGCCTGCCAGAACTGGTTTTAGTTTGAGTATGTGATGCAATTCTGACCAAGGATGGGAAATCAGTGGTGGAGATATTTCTGAAGGTTGATTGCACGTGTGAATCGCCTGGGATTTTTCCACAAGGTAGATTTTGAGTCTGTCGGTCTGGGGTGGAGCTGAGGAGCCACCAGTAAGTCCCTAGGGGAGGTAGATCCACGTGCTTCCAGTCTGAGGACCACACTGAGTAAGTAGTAAGCTAAGGGGGCTTCTAGGTTAAGTTTCTTTACTTAAAAAAATTTTTTATCAGTATTTTTTTATTGAAGTATAGTTGATTTGCAATGTTGCATTAATTTCTGAAGTACAGCAAAGTGATTCATATATGTATATATGAATATATATATATGTGTGTGTGTGTATATATATATAAATATATAACCTAGATAGCGGGCTTCCCTGCTAGCTCAGCTGATAAAGAATCCACCTGCAATGCAGGAAACCCTGGTTCGATTCCTGGGTTGGGAAGACCTGCTGGAGAAGGGATAGGTTACCCACTCCAGTATTCTTGGGCTTCCCTGGTTATATATATAAATTCTTTTAAAAATATTCTTTTCCATTCTGGTTTATCATGGGATACTAAATATAGTTCTCTTTGCTATGCTATAGGACCTTTGTTGTTTATCCATTCTATATAAGAGCTTACATTTGCTAACCTCAACCTCCTACTCCATCCCTTCCCCAACCCCTCCTTGGCAACCACAAGTCTGTTTACTATATCTGTGATTCTTTCTGTTTCATAACTATTTTCACAGGTCATTTGTGTCATATTTTAGATTCCACATACAAATGATATCATATTGTATTTGTTTTCTCTTTTTTATTTACTTTACTTAGTATGACAGTCTCTAGTTGTATCAGTGTTACTGCAAATGGCATCATTTTGTTGTTTTTTATGGCTGAGTAGTGCCCTGTTACATATATGCATTACATATTTTTTACCTATTTATCTGTCGATGGACATTTAGGTTGTTTCCATGTCTTGGCTATTGTGAGCAGTGCTGCTGTGAACACATAGGGGCATGTATCTTGTGAATTATACTTTTGTCTGGCTATATGGCCAGGAGTGAGATTATTGGATCATACAGTAATTCTGTTTTTAGTTTTCTGGTGAACCTCCACAGTGTTTTCCATGGTAGCTGTACCAGCTTATATTCCTACCAACAGTGTAGGAGGGTTCCGTTTTCTCCACACCCTCTCCAGCCATCATTAAAAAAATCTACAAGTCTCTTTACTTCTAAAAAAAAGACCTGAGAGAAAAACAGTTGCTTTGATATCTCTGAAATCAGCTGTGTGAAGTGTTTCCTGGAGCAGGTGTATTGTGATGTCAAGGAAGTAGCCAGCATACTGAGGATGACAGAATGAAAAGATGGAGATGGGACTTCCCTGGTGGTCCAGTGGTTTAAGACTCCGGGTTTCCATAGCACAGGACACGCGTTCGTTTTCTGGTTGGTGAACTAAGATCCATCTGCTGTCCAATGCAGCCAAAAAAAAAAAAAAAATTTTTTTTTAACATCAAAAACATTTTGTTTGGGGTACAGCTGATTAACAAAGTTGTAATAGTTTCAGTGAACAGAGAAGGGACTCAGCCATACATATACCTGTATCCATTCTCCCTCAAACTCTCTTCCCAAACCCAGTTCTAGAGCTGATGTTGTAAAGTCTAGAACTGTGCAACCACAACACATTTTATTGTTTATGTTCCAGGAAGAGTTATTTTATAAAATGTTTATTTCAATTATGTATATGTATATAGTATATGTATGGAGTCATGATGTAAAATGTCTTCTAACTCTGGGTCATGGTCATAGAAGTTCGAAAACACTAGCCTGGTGAAAGGGCCACTTTTCCCTCTGGGGAACAAAGCATGTATACTCTGCATTCCTGCAGGAGGCAAAGCTGTGCCCCCAGCCCCACCTAGCAACCAGGCTTCTGTGACATCTCCTACCCATTCTGTCTCCCTGCAGTCACCAAGCCCCTTGCTCAGAAGCCCAGCCTAGGAGCTGTCGCCTTTCCAAACTTTTCTGACTCTCTGAGGGAACAGCACTCACTGGTGGCTCAGTGGTAAAATAATCTGCCTACCAGTGCAAGAGATGTGGGGGTTCGGTCCCTGAGTCAGGAAGATCACCAGGAGAAGGGCATGGCAACCTGCTCCAGTGTTCTTACTGGGAAAATCACGTGGACAGAGGAGCCTGGTGGGGCTACAGGCCATGGGGTCACAAAGAGTCGGACGCGATGGAGTGACTGAGCCCTGTGATCTCCTCGTTCAGCTGCTGCCTGTGCCTGGCACCGTGGCTTCTCTGAGCCCCTTGCGTGGCCTGGCCTCTTACTGGCTGGCTGGCTCCATGCCAGATCACAGAGATCCCAGACAGAGCTGTTTGACCCTTGGGTCCAGATGTCTGTGCTCTGTCCCAGTGGAAAATGGACTGGGTCAGCATTTGGGGCTTAGGGTCTTTGACAAGTTAACCACCTGGAATTTTGGACCAGATCTTGCTATGCCTGCTTCTTGGAGTGCTGAGGGAGGAGCACCTTTAAAGATAGGACTTTGGTCCTGATGCTGAAGCATCACTCTGGAGACTGTTGGGAGGCACGCCAGCCCTGCAAAGCCACTCTAGGAAAGGGGATGTAGAAACTCACCTCCCCATCCTTTTCCCTCCCTTCCTGTCCCAAACTCAATCAGCATCCCTGTCTTCACTAGCTCTGCAAATCCACGTCTGGGGTGCTAGCACGAGAAACGTTAGCACCTTTCATTTTTTCTATATACACTCAGCTCTGCATCAGGAAATCCAATCCTGATGCCAAGGGAGAGCTTTAGAAACTTCCCGTGCTATGAAAACTTTCCCAGTCTCCCTTGCTGAAATTAACTGTGCTTTCCTCCAGGCCCCTCTGGGTTTTGTTTGTGCCTCTATTTGAGCACATGTCACATGCTGCCTCATTGTAGTTATTTTGCTTTCTGTCTGGCTTTCTGTATATGCTTCTGAGCTCCTTGAAACTGTGTTTTACTCATCTTCACTCAGCAAACTGCTGTGCATGTAGCGGGTGCTATTATTTTCAGGGTTAAAAGTGGTCAGTGACTTTGTGGTCAATGACAGGGTGCCAAGACGGTTCAGTGGGGGGATCAACAGCCTTTTCAACAAATGGTATTGGGGAAAATGCATATCCACACGCAAAACAAATGAAGTTGGACCCTTGGTTTTGTAGTTTAGTCACTCAGTCGTGTCTGACTCTTGCAATCCCATGGACTGTAGCCCACCAGGCTCCTTGTACATGGGATTCTGCTGACAAGAGTACTGGGGTAGGTTGCCATTTCCTTCTCCAAGTTGGACCCTTACCTTATGGTATATACAAAACTCAAAATGGGTCAAAGACATAAATATAAGAGCTAAAGCTATAAGACTCTTTGAAGAAAACATAGGGAGAAAGCTTCATAACACTGGTGTCAGTTCAGTCAGCCGTGTCCGACTCTTTGCGTGCCTGCTAAGTCGCTTCAGTCATGTCTGACTCTTTGTGACCCTATAGACTGTAGCTGGCCAGACTCCTCTGTCCAAAGGATTCTCCAGGCAAGAATACTGGAGTGGGTTGCCATTTCCTTCTCCAAGTTGGACCCTTACCTTATGGTATATACAAAACTTAAAATGGGTCAAAGACCTAAATATAAGAGCTAAAACTATAAAACACTTTGAAGAAAACAGGGAAAAAGCTTTAATATTGCTGTGCCTGCCTGCTAAGTTGCTCCAGTCATGTCTGACTTTTCGTGACCGTATGGA
This sequence comes from Cephalophus harveyi, assembly GCA_006410635.1. Classification (NCBI taxonomy): domain Eukaryota; kingdom Metazoa; phylum Chordata; class Mammalia; order Artiodactyla; family Bovidae; genus Cephalophus; species Cephalophus harveyi. The sequence continues at coordinate 150,869 of SJYT01053836.1, forward strand.
CCATAGCCGGCCAGATTCCTCTGTCCATAGGATTCTCCAGGCAAGAATACTAGAGTGGGTTGCCATGTCCTCCTGCAGGGGATCTTCCTGACCCAGGGATTGAACTTAAAGAGTTTCTTAAGTCTCCTACATTGGCAGGTGAGTTCTTTACCACTGGTGCTACCTGGGAAGGATTTGGTGGTAAATTCTTGGCTATGGTACCAAAGTCACAGGTAAAAAAAGAAAAAAATAGACAAATAACTCTCTCACTGTGAGTGTTTAACTTGCAGAATGGGAACTGCTCCGATTAACCACAACTCCCCACCACCCCTCCCCTCGGTCTGTGTCAACCACTATTCTACTTTCTGTTTCTACAAATTTGACTAAACACCCATAGAAGTGGAGTTCAACCGTTTGTGGTTGGCTTATTTCACTTAGCATGAGGTCCTCAGGTTTAGCCGTGTTATAGCATAATAGCATGTCAGAATTTCCTTTCTTCTAAGGCTGAATATATTTTTTTGACTTCTAACATATATTTTATGTTCTATTTCCACCTCCTGCGCTCCCCACCCCCACCAGTTTCAAACAGGCTTTTGTACTCTGTGTTATTCTTCCTTATCTCAGGCATTTTTGCGTTTGCATTACATTTTTAAGTCAAATCAAGCTGTTAATAGGCTGAAAAGTCAGTACACAATAATTTTCAATGAAAATTACATGAAGACACTAAAAATATCATTAGTGCAAATCTATTTGTGATTCAGTTTCTTTTTTGAAAATTTATTTTATTGAAGTACAGAGGTTAAAGCGTCTGCCTCTGATGCGGGAGACCTGGGTTCGATCCCTGGGTCGGGAAGATCCCCTGGAGAAGGAAATGGCAATCCACTCCAGTATTCTTGCCTGGAGAATCCCATGGGCGGAGAAGCCTAGGAGGTTACAGTCCACGGGGTCGCAAAGAGTCGGACACGACTGAGCGACTTCACCTCACCTCTATAATTGATTTACAATGTGGTCTAATCTCTGCTATACAGAAAAGTGATTCATATATATATATGCATTCTTTTTTATATTCTTTTCCATTATGGTTTATCACAGGCTGTTGAGTATAGTTCCCTGTGCTATACAGTACGACTTTGTTGTTTATCCATTCTATACATAATGGTTTGCATTGCATCTGCTAATCCCAAACTCCCAATCCATCCCTCCCCCGCCTCCCATCCCTACCTTGGCAACCATGAGTCTGTTCTCTATGTCTTGAATCTGTTTCTGTTTTGTAGATAAATTCATTTGTGTCATATTTTCGGTTCTATATATAAGCAATATTATATGGTATTTGTCTTTCTCTCTATGACTTCCTTCAATTAGTGTGATAATCCCTAGGTCCATCCATGTTGCTGCAAATGGCACTGTGTCATTCTTTTTTATGTCTGACTAGTATTTCATTCTATATATGTACCACATTTTCTTTATCCATTCATCTGTTGATGGACATTTAGGTTGCTTCCATGTCTCAGCTATTGTAAATAGTGCTGCTATGAACATAGGGGTATATGTTTCTTTTTGAATTATGGCTTTGTCCAGATACATATTCAGGAATGGGGTTGCTGGATCATACAGCAACACAATTTTTAGTTTTGTGAGGAATCTTCATACTGTTCTCCACGTGGCTATGCCAATTTACATTCCCACCAACAGTGTAGGAGGGTTACCTTTTCTCCACACCTTCTCCAGCATGCTATTTGTAGACTTTTAAATTATGGCCATTCTGACTGATGTGAGGTGATACCTCATTGTAGTTTTGATTTGCATTTCTCTAATAACTTGAGATGTTGAGCATCTTTTCATCTGCCTGTTGGCCATCTGTATATCTTCTTTGAAGAAATATCTACTTAAATCTTCTGTCCAGTTTTTGATTAGGTTGTTTGTCTTTTTGTTATTGAGTTATATGAGCTGTTTGTATATTTTGGAAATTAAGGCCTGTTGGTCACATGTGACCAATAAATAACTGGTGAAACTCAAAGAAGAACCAGTTGGAGATTATTGCTTTTGCATTTTCCTAAAATCTAAGCCACTGAAGACATAACTTAAGACTGGTGGGGATGGAACATATTGGGGGAGTTAGGAAAGAAGAGCAGTCTTTGGTGTAGCAAAGGAAAGGTGACTTTCTCAGGGCAGCAGGGATGGAGATCAGAGGGTGAAGGGGCAGCAGGGACCTCAGAGGTGATGTTAGTGGAGGCTTGAGGTCTTTGGACTCCCGAACTTGGCAAAGATTCCATGCCTCACATGTGAGGTGGAAGGCAAGAACTTCAGTGGACCATGTGAGCTTGGATCTGAGAAAACCACAGCAACTACCCCCTGACTGGGGGAGAAGGGGTCTTTGCTCCATTTTCCAGGCACTTCCCAAGCTTCCTGGGTTCTAGTGAGATTATGACTGATATTGAATTTCTTCGAATTCAATGGGATGGGTGCTAATTCCAAATTAAACTGACCTTAGTAGAGTGGCATTTCCATTGCACTCGAATTTTTGTGGACTGAAATTCATTCCCACTATGCTCTACAGTTTTCTTCAGTCTTTCTCTCTCCTAAATGAAAAGCATTGTAATTAACTTATGTGCATCAGAGCATAGGGGTTTATAGAACAGTGAGTTAGTAGATGTGAAAACACTTTGAAAAGTTATTAACATTGAATAAATGAAAAGGGAGAAACAGTAAAGCCTGGCTCAGAGTGAAAACCTTCATCTCATTAATCCAGAAAGCTCCAATAATCCTGAGACCTGGCAAAACTAGAGCGAGTAACTCTTTAATAGTGTATGATCACCAATATTAGCTTGAATAGCTTACTATCTTTTATCATCAGAGGTTCCTGGAGAGCAGGAACTAGTAAGGAGCCCAGCTAAAGAGGTCACCACTTTTGTATTACAATTTTTGATAAACAGAAGGGAAGAGAGGGAAGAAAGGAGAGCAAAAATTGCTGTCTCTACCTTCTTCCTGCAGTTCTACTTTGCATCTTAATAATGTAGGCACTCTTGGGAAGAGTAAGTTAGGGTAAGAGTAAGCTGCTCTCAATCATTTACATTTGCACTCAACTCTTTCACCCGACCTGAACAGACTTGCTGGAGAGAGTGAACCCTGTGAATAGGCGGAGGAAGCCCCCTGCTAGCGAAAAACAACCCCCTTTCTCCAGATAATACAGGGGGATGAGAACAGACTTGGGTGACTTTGAAGTCTGGCTCAGGACAGTCTCAAATGTGCCAGACCAATCTGCTTTTGATGCAGATGGGAATTTGATAATTTCTACAAGAAATGGTTCAGATTCTTGCCCTTCACTCCAGAGTTTCAGGCTTCAGTCTCCTAACAGTTTAATTCTTAGAGGGTCTTTTTTTTTTTTTGCTAAGAGGCATTCTTTAGGTTGGCACCCAGGCTCACTTGAACACAGGCAATCCTGCACATCACAGTGCCCTATCCAAGTGGAAAGAAGGCCAGAGGACAAATTAATCAGGTGCGAATCTCACAAATGAGAGAACTGTGGGGGGTGGCGGGATGGTGGAGGAGCAGCATCTGTCTGGTGTTTGCTAGAGCACCAAGCCCGGGAGGATGGGTTGCCTAGCAGCTCCAGTCACTTCAGCCAGTGCTAGGCAACAAGATGCAGTCTGTCAGCTGCGGCCCATCCTGGTTTTCTCCTGGTTTCTAGAAGACATGCAGGTATTTCAGAAGCATCTGATTGGCTTCGCCCTTATTCACTTTACTGTCTGAATCAGGTGTCCTCTTTCTGTCTCCTCTCTACCCTCCACCCTCCTTTGTCTGATATTCAAATGCTCTTCCCACTAGGAGGGGACCTGAACCTTGCAGGGAAATTGCGTGCATTTCAGAGAACAGGAAAATGAGAATTTGTCACTTGGATTACATTAGGCATTTCCCCACTTTTCATTCAGCCAGCTCTCTGCGGTCATTTTCAAGGCTTCTTGCTGACATGCAAATTGTTCAATGCATGAATAGAAATTCACTGATGGATACCAAGGAAACCAGGGCCTATATTTTATGATGCAAGCAGCCATTCTATTGCCTTCTCACTCCTTCACTGCAAGGAGAGAAGAGTTTTGTGGCCGTGCTGGATTTGACTGATTTCTGTAGCCCATTGTCTTCAGTGTGCACTTTCTACGTGTTAATCCTTTTTTTGCTGATTAATTTCATGATCATTATTATTATTTCTGCTTTACAGCTGGGGAAACAGAGGTTTGGGAAGTTCAAGTCTCTAAGACACAAAGTCCCTTAGTGGCCCTAAGTGTCACCTTGATGCCTCCCCAAAGTTGTTGAGACGTGACCTCTGTTCACTGGGAAAATTCTAATCTAGTTGAAAAAACTGTAGTAATTCTGAAATATATTGTATATTTAAATCTGAGACCATATGTAATTTAGAGGGATTCAGGCACATGGGAGTCTGTGATGTGGCTTCTTGCAGGGGATGAGGCCCGAAAAAGGCTTAAAGAAGCAAGGAGGGGTTTTGGGCTCTCCTGAATCTTCTTCCAGGGAAGCCACTAAAGGGCAAGGCATCTTTGGGTTCTGCAGGCCAGTCTTTAATTTTCAGATGGCAGCACAAAAACTGGAAGCCAAGGGGAACCTAGATTTTACTCTGTTCTCCGTTTTGGTTGAACTTGAACTCACAGTTTCACAAGCCTTATTATGCCTGGGTTTTCATCACACCCACCACTGCAGGCAGTCCCGGGGTTGAGCACACTGCCATCTATCCAGAAATTGAGTTGAAAATGGGATAAAGATTAATCCTTCCTGGCACTGCAATGCCCAGTTCCCCAAAGAGGAAACTAAAAAACAAATAGGGGAAATCAAGTGACTCAGAGAGCAGAAAGGAGAAAAACGAATCAGCAAGCTTGGTTCAAGTTCAAAATAAGTAAGATGAGGATTTATAAATGTATGAGCTCTCCCTTCATTTTTAGAGTAGCCCACTCAAAAGTCAATTGTTTCTGGAAAAGAAAGGAGGTTTATGACATCTGAATGCTCTAATACCTAGGACTCTCCCCACCTCTACACACACACACACACTACGGCTTTGCTAAGTTATTGATTCTTAGACCATCTATGAAGGGTATTATGTAGGGCAATTATCTTAAACTTTAACATACATATAAATCATAACAGATTGATGGTAGGATCCAAAGGTTTGCATTTCTAACAAGCTCCTGAGTGGTATTGATGCTGGGGGTCCAAGAACCATACTTTGAGTAGCAAGGCTGTCAGGGCTTCCTGATTAAAGTAAGACAATAGGCCAGAGCATCCTGAAGGTCCTTTCTGGCTGTTATTTAAGATCAGAGTATGATTTAAACTGAAACTATCAAAGGTACAAAAGTTGACAGACTCATTAAATTTTCCTCTCTTTGTTCTCTGAAAAATTCCCCGTCAACATAACCTAATTTTCTCTCCCAGAAGCAATTAGGTTTGAAGTGATGCTTGACGTCATGGTATACAATCTCTCAGCATCTTTGCCATAGCAGTTTGCAATAGGTGTTACTACATTTGTATTCATGGTGAGAAAGTTGATAGTAAGTGCTGAAGTCAAGGCTAGCACCCAGATCATTTGCCTTCAAACCCTAGACCGTACCTCTAAACCATGTATAAACACCTCACAGACCCCTGAGAAGGTGAGAGGGAGCAGGTATTTATAAACTCAGCTGTGCCCCATCTGCTAGGTTGTCACGGATACTTTAGGGAGAGGGAGGCGTGGGTTGCAGGGAGAAGTAATGTTGGATCAGTCAGCTCTGGGGGAAGACAGGGGATTGTGTTCAGTGTGACCTTTTCCACCTGGTGCCTTCTTCCTTCCTTTTTTTTTAATCTTCTCTTCCTATCTACTTCCTGTATAGCCACACCCAGGTAGGCTGCTCTCAGTCTCACCTGGCCTGGTGGACCCAGAGAAATATGACTGGAACACATTTAAAAAATGGGATATATTTAATCTATCAATTTCCTTGTTCCAGAAGTAAAGACGTTAATAACAATATGCACTTCCTCCATCACCCTTTCCAGGGGGACTGGGAAGATTTTTGAGAAGATTGAGAAGAGTTTCTTTCTTTTCTTAAATGCGGAGGATTTCTTTTGCCTTTTTTTTTTTTTTTTTAATTAATTATTTATTCAGCTGTGCCGGGTCTTAGTTGAGGCACATGGGATCTTTAGTCTTTGCTGTTGCATGCAGTATCTTTTTAGTTGTAGCATGCAGAACCGACCAGGGATTGAACCCAGGCCCCCTGCATTGGGAGCGCAGAGTCTTAGCTATTGGACCCCCAGGGAAGTCCCAAGGACAGAATTTCTAACCATGGGTTTGGAAAGATTTTCATTTGTATGTGGGAGAGGGGGGTTAGTGATGGAGGAGAATATGGAGGAGGGGGCATCGCTGCCCACAGGCGCTCAGATCCACCCCTAGAAGTGCCAGCTGAGGTATGGGGAGAGGGCATGTCCCCACTCAGCGCCAGTATGTACCATGGCTTTTAAAAGGCACTTGACACTGTTTAAAAGAAAACAAAACAAAGTCATATTAGGTGAGTTTATTCAACTGGTTTGGAAATGGCCCTGAAGTATGAACACAGGCTGTGGAGACATAAACAATGATTAATAGCAATGTCTGCTGGGCTGCTCGAGGGACCTTTATTACATTTTATCTAACAGCCTCATTAATGGTCTAGAAGAGGTAGACGCTAACAGAACTTTAATTAAATTCATGGTGGATATTAAATTGGGAGTGATTGTGAATCTCAGGAAAGGCAGAAAGGCAACCTAACAGGACACAAGAAGGAGAAGATAAAATAAAATCCAGCATTGAGAGGCGAAGAGAAAGGCCTTCCAAACACGACTTTCATGGAAATGACAAGGGTTTTCAGGTTGGCATGCTGTATGTCCGACACTGTCCTGGGTGCTTTGGGGTGTTAGCTCACTTGTTTCCAGTAGCCTTGGGGCAGGTGCTGTTGTAGTTCTTATCTTGCAGGTAAGGAGACTGAAGCAGGAAGAGGTGAAGTGGTTTGCACAAAGCACACAAGTGACAAGTGGTCTAGAAGTTAAAAAAAAAAACCCTTGAGATTTTTGTCTTTTATTTCTTTTCCTCTACAGTTATAGAACAGTAGTAAAACCGTGCTTTAAAAATGTTTCTGTTCATGTGGTTTTAGTGGAAATGTATATTTTGTGTATTAGTTTAAGGATACCCTATTTAAACAATTGCTCTTCAGACAGAGATGTTCATAGTATCCATCTCATCACCACCATGAATTTGTGCATCTGGTCTGCCTTCTCTGAAAGGAGCAATGACCATGGGCTCTGCCCTTCCTCAGAAAATGTACTGTGTGGCTGGGACCCTGATGTGCTTGCTACTGCCGTGTCACCCAGCTTCTGGATGAGAGCCCGGCACTCAGGTGATGTTCAAGAAACAATTATTAAATGCATGTCTATTAGGCCACATCAGTTTTGCCCCAGCTTCCATGTGGAATTCAGAAAGCACTAGCTAGTGGTTTTAATGGCAGAGAGAAGAGATGTGGATGCTGCAGAGCGACACATTTCTGCTTTGTGCACTTAGGGGCCTGAGCTACGGCTCAACAACTGCCATTCCTAACACGCAGCCCGAGTCAGGACCTCATCCCCGTGTCCTTGCTGGTGCCGAGGTCTCATGGCTAGGCTCTGTCTCCTGCCTTCACAGGGTTGGGAGAAGCAAACGAGAGCAGGGCTAAGAAGGTATGTGTCAACTATGAGGAACAGCTTAAATGCTAATTGTTTTCTTATAGCTAGGACCTTACATGGGTGCTTATCAAGTTTCATATATCCCAGGCCCCTGTTTGGAGAATAGTTAAGCTAGTTTAAGAATTCAAATAAATTTACTGTAACACAGAGAGGCCAAGAGAGTGTGGCTCATCTCTAAAGGAACAGGTTGCAACAGACCATGCTTTCCCTCCAGGTGAACTTCAGAATCTTTGGGGCTGGGGCCCAGGAATGTTGCTCTTCAAATGCTTCTTGTGATTGTCATGCTTCGCCAGGTTTGAGAATAATGACATTTTCACAAGAAAAACTGTTTTCTACGGGGTTGGTAGGAAGGGGTAGGGCTGGGGGAGCAACTGGCCAGAAGGGTTGGGGAATTTTGGGGAACCTTGACTTATACAGGAGAAGAGGTCATAGGAAATAGTGTCAAAGTCAAGGTCAGGGTGGATGTAGGGCCTCCTGTTGCTCAGCTAAGAGCCAGTGAAGTGTTTAGTGTCTGTGTCAGGAGTGAAGTGGATCAGTAATTGATAGTTCTGGCAACTGAAGATCATCTTGCCGATAGAGGAGAGTTGTTCCTAGGGTCAGCCTTCAGCCATTGATGGAACTCCTCCTTTAGCTAGAGCTGCTAACTAGGTCCCCTTTCCACAGTACCCTCTGACCCACCTATTTCCCGGATACCAGCAGTGGGTGAAAGTGAGAGACAGAGAAAGTGAGAGAGAGAGAGTCTCAGCTCTCTAGTCTGCTCCGGCTGCCATGGCTAAATACTGCAGGCCTGGTGACTTAAACAGCAAAAATTGATTTTCTCATGGTTCTGGAGGCTACAACCCTGAGATCAGGTTGTCACCAGGCTTGTTTTCTTCCAAGGTCCCTCTGCTTGGCTTGGAGATGGCTGTCTTCTCCCTCTGTTCTCACATAGTCTTTGCTCCATGTGTATCTGTGTCCACACAGCCTCTTCTTATAGGGACACCACTCATGTCAGACTACGGTCCACTGTTATGATCTCATTTTACATTAATCTCCTCTTTAAAAGCCCTGACTCCAAATACAATCATATTCTAAGGTCCTGGAGGTTGGGGCTTCAACAGAGAAATTGGGGGTAAGGAGCATTATTCAGTCTGTAACAGAAGTGACGGCAGATCTAGGTTTTAAAAGGCTTCTCTGGCTCCTGGGTGGAGGATGAATGAAGGCCAGGACTGAAAGCCAGAGGCTGTATGAAGCTGCCCTGATAACCCAGTCTTGGCTTATGCCTCACACTGAGACAACTGACCCCTGTCTCCGGTGGGGTTTCCACCCTCCGCCCTGTCTCCCATCATGACTGTATTGCATTTTCATGCAGAATATTCTAATGCTATGAAAATCTAAACACTGATTTAGAAGTTATATTTTTTTAAAATGGCCAAAGGAAGCACTACAAACTTTTACACTGGAGAGTACTCTCGAGATTGAGTTTTCAAAAAAGCAAAAACAAATCTAAAAAATTCCCCAATCATTTAAAAGCAACAGGGAATCATTTTTGTAACTTAATTATGAAAACATCAGATAAATTAAATCATTTTATATTATCACATTTTTGCTGAAATGTCACTTGAAATAAAAATAAATGAACAAATACTAGTGGTTCTATTTTTAAAATGTACTTGTCTGAATTGTCAGAGTTTTAGAGAATGAAAGATGAGGGAAAATGATGTTATTTAGCTATTGAAAATTCATTTTATTTTCTAGTACTTGAAAATATAAGAAAATCTGGAACAGCAAATTAGAACAAATTAGAATCATATCCCAGTTCAAATCATCATCATCATCACCACATATTCATCATAAGGAAATGCTTTTTAAAGCTTTAAAAGGCAGCAGTCTTGAAGAAGCACACTGAGAAAATAAGCCATGACCTAGAATAGAGACAATGACAGATATCAGATTTGTTAGTCATTCAGCAATATGTATTTTGTACCCACTGTGTGCAGTAGATAATCTCAAATGTGGTGATGGGCCACCTGCATTAGAAACACCTGGGAAACGTGTCACAAATGCAAATTCTTGAGCTTCATTCCAGACCAAACCCAGACACATGGACAGAAGGCTGAGGCATCAACAACTGAGGACATTATAAGTCACTTCAGGTGGTTCTTCAGCCCAGCAAAGTTTGAGGGTCACTGTCAGAGATAAATGTATATTGTGTTATATGGATGGGAAAAGAGAAATCAGTTCCACATGTCTGACCTGAGGATATTTTGGCTGCAACATGTGCATGTGAGATCTTATTAATAGTTCCCTGACCAGGGATCGAACCGGCGTCCCCTGCAGTGGAAGCCCGGAGTCTTAACTGCTAGACTGCCAGGGAAGTCCCTGCCCCAGGAATTTACTATTGGGTGGGAAAGTCTACTTGGAAACATGGAATTATTAAGAAACACATCATAGCATAGAATTTCTTGACTTCAAGAGAACACTGCTGTTATTTAGCCTAATCCTTTCAATTTGCAATGAGCAACTAATACCGAGAGGACTGACCCAGCCAGGATCGTGCTTGCAGCACGTGCTGGGGTGAATCCTGGCCTCTGGCTCAGCATTTTGTCCACTCTGTGGTGACACGTTGACCCTTACCAGCTCATTGCCTCTAATACATTCAGACAAATACAGACGGGGGTGTTGGTTTCTACTTAAGATGCTTGGTTTTATTCTTTAAGGGGACACATAATCCTTGCTCGTTTTCCACTTTGAAATAATAAAATCTTGCAGGCATTCTTCAAAACATGGCTCTGGGAAAAACTCACCATCTGTGCTTGTTGACTGAACATGGACTGGAAAAAAAAAAAAAAGGCCATTCAGACAGTGTTCATGCCTGTTGAGCTTCACTGATTCCAGGAATTCTGAAGCCATCTCCTGGAATTAATTTTTAACTTATCTAGGTATGTTTCTTAAAATAAATTTTTTATCTTGCTGAGGAAGAAAGTAAAGGGATTGGAGATTATTTTGTCCTAAAAGATTGATGAGGGTTTACTATCATCGAGGAAGCAAAATGTTTTATGAAAGAACCAGAGAAGAAATAATTCTATTACATTGTGAGGAATGTAAGCGCTAAAGACGGGAACTACCACCAATAAGAAAGTATTGCCATCCTTTTATTGGATGGATTTTGAAGACAAATGGATAATCCCCTCTCTTCTACTTTTCTTTCTGTTTGTCTTTTAATCCAAGACCACGGCTTCCACCCTTTACATTCTAAAGTCCTCCAAATCCTGATTCCCAGCCCCTACTGCTTCAAGGATGTGATGGAGGTCTTCTCATTGCCTGTTGGTCCCTTCGCATCAGGTCCAAAGTTCCAAGATGGCAGACATGGTTGAAAGTTCCATGAGACTCTTGCTGTGTTCACTAGCAGGTTTATCCCCCTTCAAAATCCAGAACTGTTAACTTGCAGAGCTCAGAGATGCAGGGATAAAAAGCAGAGCTTTCCCATGTGGTAACAAGTGGGGCTAGCCTGGCTCATGAGGTATCTCAGGTGGCTCAGTGGTAAAGAATCCACCTGCAAAGCAGGAGATGTGGGTTCGACTCCTGGGTTGGGAAGATTCCCCTGAAGAAGGAAATGGCTACCCACTCCAGTACTCTTGCCTGATGTATTCTAATCCCATGGATAGAGGAGCCAGTGGGCTACAGTCCATGGGGTCGCAAAAGAGGCAGGCATGACTTAATGACTAAACAATTCTGCTCACATCCCTTGGTTTCTGGATCCATGCCTTTTTATCTTCCTACTGGGGACATATCATCGTCCACTGGTTACTGATTTAGCAAGTCTACTGTGTCCTGTAGGATACACTGCATCCTAAATTGGCTGTTCAACTCTTCCTGCAGCAGATAATTTTGTCCCTGTTAGGTCAGCAGCTTCTGGGTGATGTGATATGTGAGAGACCACAGGGTTCCCTGGTTGGGTGTTCTCCATCACATCTCCTAGCTGTAAAGTGTGGCTGCTGATGTTTTTTTTGCAGGCAGTAGTGTTGTGAAGACTGTGAGAATGTGAATCAGGCACTCTGGAGCCTTTAGATAGCAGTGCTGGCTGGGGCCCTGGGAGCAAAGAAGATAAATTCATATTAGGAATATGTCAGTTCTACTCTACCATGAGTAACATAGATAGCTAGTGGGAAGCTGCAGTAAAGCACGGGGAGCTCAGCTCAGTGCTCTGCGATGACCTAAAGGGGTGTGTGTGGGGGGGTGGGTAGTGGGAGGGAAGCTCAGGAGGGAGGGGATATATGTATCAGTTCAGCTCAGTTCAGTCGCTCAGTCATGTCCGATTCTTTGCGACCCCATGAACTGCAGCAAGCCAGATCTCCCTGTCCATCACCAACTCCCAGAGTCTACCCAAACCCATGTTCTTTGAGTTGGTGATGCCATCCAACAATCTCATCCTCTGTCGTCCCCTTCTCCTCCTGCCCTCAATCTTTCCCAGCATGAGGGTTTTTTCAAATGAGTCAGCTCTTCACATGAGGTGGCCAAAGGACTGGAGTTTCAGCTTCAACATCAGTCCTTCCAATGAACACCCAGGACTGATCTCCTTCAGGATGGACTAGTTGGATCTCCTTGCAGTCCAAAGGACTCTCCAGAGTCTTCTCCAACACCACAGTTCAAAAGCATCAATTCTTCAGCGCTCAGCTTTCTTTATAGTTCAACTCTCACATCCATACATGACTACTGGAAAAACCATAGTTTTGACTAGATGGACCTTTGTTGGCAAAATAATGTCTCTGCTTTTTAATATGCTGTCTAGGTTAATCATAGCTTTCCTTCCAGGGAGCAAGCATCTTTTAATTTCATGGCTGCAGTCACCATCTGAAGTGATTTTGGAGCTAAAGAAGATAAAGTCTGTCACCATTTCCATTGTTTCCCCATCTATTTGCCATGAAGTGATGGGACTGGATGCCATGATCTTCGTTTTCTGAATGTTGAGTGTTAAGCGAACTTTTTCACTCTCTTCATTCACTTTCATCAAGAGGCTCTTTAGTTCTTCTTCAATTTCTGCCATAAGGATGGTGTCATTTGCTTATCTGAGGTTACTGATATTTCTCCCAGCAATCTTGATTCCAGCTTGTGCTTCTTCCAGCCCAGCATTTCTCATGATGTACTCTGCATACAAGTTAAATAAACAGGGTGACAATATACAGCCTGGAAGTACTCCTTTCCCAATTTGGAACCAGTCTGTTGTTCCATGTCCACTTCTAATGGTTGCTTCTTGACCTGCAAACAGATTTCTCAGGAGGCAGGTCAGGTGGTCTGGTATTCCCATTGCTTTAAGAATTTTCCACAGTTTGTGGTGATCGACACAGTCAAAGGCTTTGGCATAGTCAATAAAGCAGAAGTAGATGTTTTTCTGGAATTCTCTTGCTTTTTCTGTGATCCAACGGATGTTGGCAACTTGACCTCTGGTTCCTCTGCCTTTTCTAAATCCATCTTGAACATCTGGGAGTTCACAGTTCACGTACTGTTGAAGCCTGGCTTAGAGAATTTTGAGCATTGCTTTGCTAGCATGTGAAATGAGTGCAATTGTGCGGTAGTTTCAACATTCTTTGGCAATGTTTTTCCTTGGGATTGGAATAAAAATTGACCTTTTCCAGTCCATTGTCAGCCTCCTCAAAACTCTGTAAGCTGTGAATGGGGGACAAGTGGTTCCTCACCCACCCCCCCACCAAAAATAACCTAGGAGCTCCTTTCCACAAAAGGGAGGGTGCATACTGTGCTCCAAACCAAACAAACTGAGAAATCAGATAATCTACTGTATTAAGGATCTTGGTTTCAGTGCTTTTGATCCCTCAGGGCCTGGTACCATGTAGAACAATTTTGTTCAGTGATTGTATGACTGAATGAATGAAGAGTGGATGAGTAAATGAATGAGTGAATGAGTGAGTGAACAAAGCCTGGAAAATAGTCTAGATAACCTCTTGAGGTCTTTCCAACCCCATGGTTTTATATACCTCCTGTGAAATAAGGTTCTGAAGTCTGCATTTATGCATGTGTGTGTGTGTGTGTATGTTATATAAGCAGGAGGAGGATGGTGAGCATGACCTGGAGGTGGCAAATCTCAAGCTGCCACAGCCAAGGGGCACTCAGAAGGTCAGATCGGGGTAACTGGGAATCTGGAATGGATGGAAAGGTGAGGTGGTGGCAGCCTGTCCACTGCCTGCCTCCTTCCCTTCCCTGTCAAGGCCCAGGTGGATCAATCAGAGAGCTGAAATGCTGGTGGGAAGAACTTGGGCACCTTGATGCTGGTGTTCATAGGTAATGGAGAGGGTTGAATATGATACTTACAGATGACATGGCCAGTCCACAGGACAGTGAGCTTCAGGCATGCATTTTGGAGCAACTGCTATTTTGGGGACACTGTTCCATGTACCCAAATATAAGACACACATTTAGGAATGTTCTTACAGGAACCTGGAAAAGAGAATGACTCACAGAGCCTCACAGGACTGGGTAGAACTAAAAGAGCAATGGGGGGAACATGACAGAAATACTTTTAACAGATAATTGCACTGGGGTTGCCCAGGGCTGGGAGATGCTGAAATGAATCAGAGCATCATGCCAGCTTCGTTTAGAGCACGGATCACGTCTAGGCTCCATGCCCTGCGCTTCATGCCTCATTGGTGCTGCTGCTGGAACTCTGAGCAAGTCAGCACCACCTGCCTATGGATTTCTCTTTCTTAGAGAGAAGGGCCAATGACTTGCTATCTTCCAAATGTCTAAAATTGAAATGTGTGAAATTGGGAATTGCCAACAGATTTACTGAAGCCTGGCAAAGTATTTTGAAATTCTAGTGGGGACTTCATCACCCAATAGAGATGAGTGACTTGTTTTTATTGTAGGGATGGCTCACATGACAGATGAACCCAAGAGGACTGGGAATAGAGGGTTCTTGCTGACAGAGCATGGCGTCTATATCCCGTATGGCCTGACAACCTGGGGAGCGCTGGAGCTTGATAGCCAGGATGTGCAGTGAGATAAGGAGATTTCTTTTTCCTTGATCTGTCCTCAAGGAACACGTGTTTAAGAATCATCCCATGTCAGAACCTAAGAGGTATCATTAAAACTGAGCCTGTACGTGGCAGCCTGTAGAAACTTAATGTCTTCCAATGCCATGTCTTGGATTTTTATAATTTTCTTTGGATCTGATGAGCTACACTTACCTGAACAGGAAAAGTTTAAAGTAAAAAGAATAAACAAGTCATAGATAGTTACTAATACCATTTTAGTGTGCATGCCTTTTTTGGTGTGCATTTATATATACATATAAAATAAAATGATAATTGTATTTTAAATAAGCAGCAAACTAACAGAAAGATGATGAGGAAATACATACAAATGCACACATTCATAAAGTGATAGCTGAGAGATCAGTAGCTCATTCCAAGGATAACTGCTTGGAGGAATTTAGATTTTCAGTATAGAAGTGTCCTAGATCCTCAAGTTATCTGTCAAAAAACCAACCCCTGCCCCCCAACAAAAGGCTTTTTCTTTAGAATGATGGGTGGGCAACTTTCTGTATGTGTACATAATATATATTTTAAAGGCAATAAAGTTCACAATTAAGAGCAGGGATGTATTATCTCACATGTTCAGAGTTGAGAAAGTAGAAGCCAACAGAGAAGAATTAGATGAAATAGGCTGGTGGCGGTGAATGCTGGCGCCTTGACATAGGGAACAGTGACAGAGACCATAAAGTGGAGGCTTGAAGGCAGGCACTTGTTAGAAATGCTAGGATTAAATAACCGGTGTGTGAAGAGAAGAATGGGTTAAGAAACCTAAACAGGGCATTGTTTTTTTAAGTTGAAGTATAGTTGATTTCTCTGGTGGCTCAGATGGTAAAGAATCTGCCTATAATGCAGGAAACTCAGGTTGGATCCCTGGGTTGGGAAGATGCCCTGGAAGAGGAATTGACAACCCACTCCAGTATTCTTGCCTGGAGAATTCTATGGACAGAGAAGCCTGGCGGGCTACAGTCCATGAGGTTGCAAAGAGCTGAACAAGACTGAGAGACTTTCACACACACACACACACACACACACACACACACACAGTTGATTTACAATGTTGTGTTACTTTAAGGTGTACAGCACAGTGATTCAAACATATATTTGTATCTATGTATCTATCTATTTATTCCTTTTCATATTCTTTCCTCCTATAGGTTATTACAAAATATTGAGTGTAGTTCCCTGTGCTATACAGTTGGTCCTTTTTGGTTATCTGTTTTGTATGTAGGAGTGTGTATATGTTAATCTTAAACTCTCAATTTATACCCACCTCCCACCCACTCCTTAAAGAGGGCCATTGTTGGAAATGAAGAAATGAATGAAGCAGGAAGGGACAACAGAGATAATAATCGATGGTCAGTGGCCTCCTCTGCCCTGTGATTTTACATGTGGTCCATCCTCATTAATGCTTGTTATTATAAATAATGGCAATATCATTAATAATGATCCCACCAGGAAGAAAGAGAACACTGTCAACTCCAGGAGGTGCTACGGGTTGGTATCCTACTGTATTTGTGAGCATTTTCTGGTAACCCACAAACACTTGTTCTGCCATTAAAGTCTAGTTAAGGGAGTGCAGACACAGGTAATAGAATAACTAAAACTTCAGGCAGCATGCGGCAGATACCAAGTGAAAGGTCCAGTGGATGGGTTGTGAAGAAGTTCATGATGGGAAAAGACCTTATGGGCAATGCAGCTCAAGGCAGGGACCCAAATGCTTGGGCTCCCAGAGACAGAGGGAGCCTGTACAGAAAGACATTTTTACAAATTAATTTTTATTGGAGTCTAGTTGATTTACAATGTTGTGTTAGTTTCTGCTGTACAGCAAAGTGAATCAGTTATGCATATCCATATATTCACTCTTTTATAGATTCTGTTCCCAAATAGATCATTACAGAGTACTGAGTAGAGTTTCCTGTGCTATCCAGTATAGAAAGACATTTTGAAGAAGGCAGATTTGGTTGCAGATTAGAGCATGAACAAACAGAGGAAAGGGTTTGAGGCAGAGACATGAGTCAAGAGATGATGGGAAAGTGCCAAACGGAAGGCACAGAGGTGGTGATGGGAGGGTTAGAGAGAAACAAGTGGAAGCATCCACAGAACCAGCTGCCTGGATGCTAGGATCCAGAGAGAAGGTGTAATCAAAGGTGGCTTCAAACCTGGGAGGCGGAGAGAACCATGCTCATCCTGGCAGAATAGATGCTAGATTTAAAAATCAGGTAATGAACTTGAGATGTGGCAAGTTCCAGGTGCCAGGAGGCATCCCAGGAGAGGTGTTTGGCAGGCATTTGGTGGTGGATTCTGGTGATAGTTTGGAACTGAATGGTGATGTGGGGGCCGTGTGCATTTAAGTCTTTCTAACTGAAAACTGAGAGTGGGTTTGGAGAGAAAGGTGACTGAAGAGAACACCAGAGAGGTGTGCGTACAGGAGGTCTGTGAAAGGAAGCAGGAGCGGTGGTGGATATGGACAAAGAACATGTCGCTAGAGAGTGAGGCAGACTCAGGATGGCGTGGCACAGAGAGCCAAGAGTTTCAAGGAGGGATGGGTGGGAGGCATGAACTATTATGAAGACTTCAGAGACAATCTGGACAAAATATCTCATAACTTCCTGCTTACAAATTGAGCTTTGGCCCTGTTCATTACTGTTTTGAAAATGTAAGTTCTTACTTTTAGAGCAGTTTTGGGGTCAAAGCTCAATTTTGCTCAGTCATGTCCGACTCTTTGTGACCCCATGGACTATAGTCCATGGAATTCTCCAGGCCAGAATACTGGAGTGGGTAGCCTTTCCCTTCTCCAGGGGATCATCCCAACCCAGGAATCAAACCCAGGGCTCCCGCATTGCACATGGATTCTTTACCAGCTGAGCCACAAAGGAAGCCAAATATAGAGTTCCTGTAACCCGCCTGTCCCAACACATACACAGCCTTGCCCACTATTAACATCCCCACCAGAGTGGCATACCTGTCACATTAGAGGAAGCTACATTGAAGCATCACTGTCACCCAATATCCAAAGTTTAATTATGGCTCACTCTTGGTGTTGTATGTTGTATGGGTTTTCACAAATGTATAATGACATGCATCCATTATTATAACACACAGAATAGTTATATTGCCCCCAAATCCACTGTATTCCATCTTTTCATCCCTCCTTTTCCCCTTACCCTTAGCAACCTATTGTCTCCAGAAATTTGCCTTTTCCAGAATGTCATATAGTTGGAATCACAGAGTATGTAACCTTTTCAAGTTGGGCTTTTCCATTAGTAATGTGCATTTAATGTTCCTCTATGTCTTTTCATGGCTTGATGCTTCATTTCTTTTTAGCACTAAAAACATTTCTTTGTTTGCTGTACCACAGTTTATTTATTCATTTACCTACTGGAGGACATCTTAGTTGCTTCCAAGTTTTTTTTTTTTTTATATTTTGGGATATATACCTAAAATATAGGAATTTAGGTATTGCTGGATCATATGGTGATTCCATATGCAGGTTTTTTTGTTGTTGTTGTTTGGACATGTTTTCAGTTCATTTGGGTATATATCAAAGAGCACAATGGCTCCACCATATGGGAAGAGTATGGTTTAGTTTTGTAAGAAACTGCCAAACTATCTTCCAAAGTTTTGCATTCTTACAGGCATCTTGCATCCCTATGGAAAGTATCGTCCTGCATTCCTACCAACAATGAATGAAAGTTTCTGTTGCTTCACAGCCTTGCCAGCATTTTGTGGTGTCAGTATCTTGGGTTTTTGCCATTCCAATAAGTGTAGTGATATTTCAATTGTTGTTTTAATTTGTAGTTATCTAAATGGTATATGATATTGAGCATCCTTTAATATGCTTATTTGCCATTCTTACATCTTCTTTGGTGAACTGTCTATTCAGATCTTTTTTCCACTTAAATCAGGTTGTTTATTTTCTTACTGTTTAATTTTTAAAGGTTTTTTTTTTTTTTAACATTTTGGATAACAGTCCTTATATATCTTTTATTTAAAAGTCCAGATATGTCATTTACAAAAATAGTATCTTTTACAAAGATTTTCTCTCACTCTATACCTTGTTTTTTTTTTTTCAAATATTTTGGGATTTTTCCAGCTATCTTTCTGCTTTTGATTTTTAGTTTAATTCCATTATGGTCTGAGAGCAGATATCATATGATTTATATTCTTTTAAATTTGTTGTGTTTTATGGCCCAGAACATGGTCGGCTTGGTGAATGTTCCATGTGAGCTTGGGAAGAATTGTGTTCTGTTGTTGTTGGATGAAGTAGTCTATAGATGTCAATTATGTCCATTTGATGGAGGGTGCTGTTGAGTTCAACTATGTCCTTACTGATTTTCTGTCTGCTGGATCTGTGCCTTTCTGTGAGAGAGGTATTGAAGTCTCAAAATTTACCTATTTTTCCTTGAGTTCCATCAGTTTTGGCTCATGTAGTTTGACACTCTGTTGTTAGGCATGCACATACACATTTTAAGGACTATTATATCTTTTCCAATAGAGTGCCTAGTATATAAGTCAGCTGGTTTAAATTCCCAGAATGATAATTTCAACATTTCTGCCATAATCAAAGTCCATCTCTGATGCTTGCCCTATCTCTTCAAGCTGCATTTTTAGGATACCTTGTAATTTTTGTTGAAAGTTGGACATGATGTATTGGGTGAAAGAAGGCATCTCTAAGGCATCTCCCCAAATATTCTGATTAAGTAGTTTTACGGTGGGGCTCAGGGAACTGCATTTTACAAGTTTTCAGGTGATTCTGATCCATGAACCCTGTGAACCATACTTTGGGGAAGATTGACTCAATCTGATGAAGTCTCAGGCCTTTCCTCCATACAATGAGGCAGTGACACCTGCTCTATGGTTTGTGTGTGGAAAGCATCTGGCTGTGAATCTGGTCTATTGAGGGTGTTCAGAAACATTGGCTCCTTTCCCTCTAGATATCATTGATTTCATTCAACCATGTGCATCCAGTGTCAGAGAAGAGACCAAAATCCCTAGAATGTGCTGGAAGTTGACAGAAGTCAGCTAGCAAATTAAGGAGCATCAAACGGCAAAGGGTAATAAGAGTCTGTGAAACACAATAGATGTGTTTGGAAGAACATAGGCTGCTAACAGAATGGATTCCCACTCCCTCCCCACAAGTCAGCCATGTATGGAAATCAAAAATTCCACTCCGATGAGCACACTTTCCTGTTCTCAAATGCCAGAAACCATGGAGCAGCAAGCAGGGCTGTACCATTACCACTGGCAGCAGGCAGTTTTATAATGAGTTTTGGAAATTTGACTACTTGCCAGCCTCTGATTCATTAATGTAATATTAGAAGAAAATTAACAGGGGATATTGACCTCAGAGGACATTTGGGGAGAAGGCCAAGTCCATGCTGAACCAAGTCAGCTACCAAGAAAGTGAAACCAGTTTGCCCATGAGCACGGGAGCTTTCAAGGTTCTTGCTTGCAATGTGTACATTCCATCATCTTAGCTGGTGACTGCTCCTGCTGTTGCTATAGAGTGGAACTTTGAAGCACTGATGTCTATAATAAGCTAGATGAGCTCACTTGTTAATGCTTTTTCCTTCCTGTTATACTTTTAAGTATGTTAAGCTGCTATTTAACTTTGAATTGTCACAATCTGTGGCATTATATAATTCTATAATTTCTTTGCTATATAATTGGTAGAGAACTTTGTGATACTTCTGGTTGGAGGGGGATTAAAAACTATAGAGAAACATAAGGCTGTGTTTATTTAAGAGCATAAAAAAAAATTCCATCAACTCTCCCCAAAATAAGCTGGGCAAAAACCTTTAAGACTTCTTTATTCCTTTTTTTTTTTTTTTTCATGCAAAGAGTATACTTAAAACTGAAAAGATTTCCCCCTTTTCCTCCATTGTTTGTGGACATAGGATATATAGCAGCAGGGGAAGAGATGAGAAAAATCTACTGAAAGCTGGCTCTGTTTAACAGCTTAAATTCAAATTTGTTTTTAAAAAGAAAGAGCCTGTAATGTTTTATTCAGGTTCAGCAATGGCAACATTGTCAGAATTGAAGCCTGTCTTATGGAAAGAGTTTTTAAAATTTTAAACTACTAAATAAAGCTTTGAAACAGAATCTGATTTGTCTATGGGGAGGGTTTGTAAAAATTTTTTAAATTTATTCTTGCATTTGTTCATTCATTCAATAAACACTGGCTGTTGCCATCTGTGCGCTGGACTGTGAAAGGAAGGAGGGGAGATATTTGTGCCCTTCAGGAATTCTCTGATCTCCCTTGAATCAGCTTCTATGGAGTTCTATGTGTGCTCCATCACAGCGTGTTGGATATTTTATTGAAACCACTGATTCAGCAAATACCTGTTGAATATTTCCTTTGTGTTGAGTGAGGGGCTATAGGGTTCCTGCCTACCCCATGGGGCTCTTGTGGGGATTAAGTGGGTTAATGCAGCTAATATTTAGCACCTGGAGCCTAGGAGGTTTTTAAATAGATATCTGAGGAACTGAGTCAGTCAACTTAATGCCCAGTGGGAAACTGTTGCTGGGAAAACACTGATAGCTATCCTGTGGTGTAGACTTTAGTAGATGAGATGATGGAGAAAGGAGTTTACTATCTTAAGGCAGCAATAATTCTGCATGTCTCTGGCAGTCATGCTTTTTGACCTTCTGGTCTACCCACTTTTGCTTAGGTTTCTTTGTTTGGTTTCAGCTGCTTTGTGACTTCTTTCCTCCCTTCCTCCCTCCCTCTCCTGCTTCCATCCTATCCTCTTTCCTTCCTCCCCTCCCTCCTTCTCTCCAGGCTTCCTCATATTCATTCTATTCATACTGCTGTCATAAAACCCCACCAACATTACTCCATACAAGTTACTCAGGGTACTTTAAGAGCAGCCACTGTAGGACAGGCTACCCAGGAGGATCCACAGGAACACTGAGTCATTGATCTGTGGGAGCTGGGGCAGGGGGCCAGGCTCAGCCTCTACAGCTGGGCTGACCTGAGAATGGAGTCCCTACTATAGTTTAAAGTACCTAAATACAGTTGACCCTTGAACAACCCGGGTTTGAACTGTGTGGCTCTGCTTATTTCAATAGTAAATACTATAGTGCTAAGTCAAGTGGGCCTTAGAAAGCATCACTACGAACAAAGCTAGTGGAGGTGATGGAATTCCAATTGAGCTGTTTAAAATCCTAAAAGATGATGCTGTGAAAGTGCTGCATTCAATATGCCAGCAAATTTGGAAAACTCAACAGTGGCCACAGGACTGGAAAAGGTCAGTTTTCATTCCAATCCCAAAGAAAGGCAATGCCAAAGAATGCTCAAACTATCGCACAATTGCACTCATCTCACACACTAGTAAAGTAATGCTCAAAATTCTCCAAGCCAACCTTCAGCAATACGTGAACTGTGAACTTCCAGATGTTCAAGCTGGTTTTAGAAAAGGCAGAGGAACCAGAGATCAAATTGACAACGTCCACTGGATCATGGAAAAAGCAAGAGAGCTCCAGAAAAATATCTATTTCTGCTTTATTGACTACACCAAAGCCTTTGACTGTGTGGATCACAATAAACTGTGGGAAATTCTGAAAGAGATGGGAATACCAGACCACCTGACCTGCCTCTTGAGAAACCTGTATACAGGTCAGGAAGCAACAGTTAGAACTGGACATGGAACAACAGGCTGGTTCCAAATAGGAAAAGGAGTATGTCAAGGCTGTATATTGTCACCCTGCTTACTTAACTTATATGCAGAGTACATCATGAGAAATGCTGGACTGGAAGAAGCACAAGCTGGAATCAAGATTACTGGGAGAAATATCAATCACCTCAGAAATGCAGATGACACCACCCTTATGGCAGAAAGTGAAGAGGAACTAAAAAGCCTCTTGATGAAAGTGAAAGAGGAGAGTGAAAAAGTTGGCTTAAAGCTCACCATTCAGAAAATGAAGATCATGGCATCTGGTCCCATCACTTCATGGGAAATAGATGGGGAAACAGTGAAAACAGTGTCAAACTTTATTTTGGGGGGCTCCAAAATCATGCAGATGGTGATTGAAGCCATGAAATTAAAAGACACTTACTCCTTGGAATGAAAGTTATGACCAACCTAGATAGCATATTAAAAAGCAGAGACATTACTTTGCCGACTAAGGTCCATCTAGTCAAGGCTATGGTTCTTCCTGTGGTCATGTATGGATGTGAGAGCTGGACTGTGAAGAAGGCTGATCACCGAAGAATTGATGCTTTTGAAGTGTGGTGTTGGAGAAGACTCTTGAGAGTCCCTTGGACTGCAAGGAGATCCAACCAGTCCATTCTAAAGGAGACCAGCCTTGGGTGTTCATTGGAAGGACTGATGCTAAAGCTGAAACTCCAGTACTTTGGCCACCTCATGCGAAGAGTTGACTGACTCTTTGGAAAAGACCCTGATGCTGGGAGGGATTGGGGGGCAAGAGGAGAAGGGGATGACAGAGGAAGAGATGGCTGGATGGCATCACTGACTCAATGGACATGAGTTTGAGTGAACTCTGGGAGTTGGTGATGGACAGGGAGGCCTGGCGTGCTGCAGTTCATGGTGTTGCAAAGAGTTGGACACAACTGAGAGACTGAACTGAACTGAACTGAACTGAACACCCTTTGTAAATGCAGAGGAACTATGTATATGGAGGGTCAACTATAAACTATACTCAGATTAACTCCACCACTGTTCAAGGGTCAATTGTAGATACACAGCTGTTACTATTAACATATACACCTACATATAAATCTGGCAGGTGAGTTCTTTACCATTAGCACCACCTGAGAAGCCCTGCACACATGTAAAATCTTTTTCAAGGGAGCTTTGATATTCTGCATTGTGGAGCAAATGTGGATGATTCCTCTGATGAGAAACACTGAGACCAGGATGAGTGCCTGGGATATTCGAAATAAAATGAACGAGGAGTTATTGATTCTTAATAGTGGTAGTGGTGGGGGTGTGGGGAATACCACTTGAAGAGTTCCGCTGTCATTTCCTCAGTGCTCATTTAGGTATTTTATGTATGCAAACAGAAAATTTTT
This sequence comes from Cephalophus harveyi, assembly GCA_006410635.1. Lineage (NCBI taxonomy): Eukaryota > Metazoa > Chordata > Mammalia > Artiodactyla > Bovidae > Cephalophus > Cephalophus harveyi. The sequence continues at coordinate 174,638 of SJYT01053836.1, forward strand.
TACACAGACCTTGTAAATGAAACCTTGTTTATTGCTTCCCAAAGGGTCAGTCCCTAAACATACTCTCTCCCTTCCATGAGGGCAGTGCCTCTCCTACAGGTCAGTAAGCTCATGAGGGCAGGACATGTTTACTTTTGGTCACCATAAGTCCCCAGAGCCTGGTACGCTGCCTGGTGCCCAAAAGTGCTTAGTCCGCGTCTATCCATGTAAAATTGTCAGGTGTGTGAAGTCATTTTGAAATGCTGCGTTTTATAGCTCAGATACTCTAAATGAAAAATGATGATTCCTCTGATGAGAAGCACTGAGACCAGGATGAGTGACTGGGATGTTTGAAATAAAATAAATGAAGAGTTATTGATTTTCAGTGGTGGTAGCGTGTGTGGGGTGCGGGGAGTACACTGAACAGGATTCTTGGCCAACTGACAAACTAGAAACCCTAGGAGAACTTACATAGCAAACAAACATGCTGTTAAGGAATAGTTCTACTAGTGGGAATTTAAACCCTTGATGTGAATTTCAATAACATATCCTGCTTTCAGGTAGTAATTATTTGAGGAACTGAGAATCTACAGGATGATGCCCACACTTCTACAGCGAAATTCATGGTGGGGGCCCAAGGCTGGCTGTTACTGAGATGATCTAAACACTCACTGTGTAAGTGGGTTCAGTCTTCTGACTAGGGGAGGAATCATGTATAGGGAAGATGTGAGAAAAATGAAACAAATCCTGACTTCACCTTCCAAAGAATAAATTTATAGTTTAGCATCCACAAAAATCATCAGACCCAAGCCATTTGAGTAATTCCTGGTTATATGGAACCCAAACAGGTGAACTCAGCAGGACTGGTTTATTGACTAGAATCACTATCCAGTCTGCACAATTGGTGGCAATCAGTTTTAAATCAGATCAAAATATGCATGAGGGGCAAAGAAGTTGACTCAGTGGCTTACCTAATAATAGTCACTTTCTAGGGATGAAAATACACGTAGTTAAACACACAAAAAAATCAGGATACAATGGAAAATAAAATCTCACTATAGTATGTTAATGAATTATTGGATTACATTGATATACTTTTGATAAGAGCTGACAAACATTCTGATCTATTTGATGTATTTTCTTCCTTACCCACTATAGCATTTTTCATGATATTATGTTATTAATACAGGATTCCAAACCTTCACTAACCATTAGTTGCTTCCTGTGTTAAAGATAATGACTTCATATAGCAGGAAAGTTTGTTTTAGCAAACTGGCAGAGTATGTCTGCAAACAGGCAGCTGAATTGGACACAACTGAAAGATTTGGCTTTCAAATTTGCTATGGCTCATTAGGATAGTATTTGGAGCAGAGGGACAATTATTTCTTGGATCCCGGTGCTTGCATAGTTGTTTAAACAGGCCACAGAGGAATGGAACAACCATATCTTTTCCTCAAATCCATTTAACCATGCATGTATGCATATGATTATTATCTTTGGTGCCAGTGAACCCAAACACAAGAATATTATTTCTAAATATTGCCAATATCCTTAATGGAACTACTTATAAAATGACATTATATGAGGTAATTTTGCTATTATGTTGTTTTAACTCTTTCTTTTTTGTTTAGTGTCAATCTCTAGTAGTTTCCTTTATTGCTAACTACTGCTGAAATGCATAGTACTCACAGAGGTGCAACTCAGAACTGTCAAACCTGGGTCCAGAATCTTGACTGAAACAGTCATGAGTGCTGACCTGGTCCTAGTCTCCTCTTCTTATTCAAAACTGGTCTCCCAATTGTGAAGACTCAAACTGGGAGGGTCTTCACTTGCAATTTTATGAGGATAATAGAAATAGCTGAGGAAGACTAAAATCATACTGTAGATTAGAATGAAAACTATACACAGTTTATCAGTAACTCAAGAATTATTATATATAATGGAATCCCTCAAGGGTGGGGGGCATCCAGAGCCCAATTTATAATTTAAAAAAAAATTAGGTAAATCTGCCAGCAGTTTTTCTACATAAGCAGGAATGAGACCTAGGAGTGTAAATACATGTGTGTGTGCTCAGTTGCATATGATCCTTTGCGACCCCTGGACTGTAGCCCGCCAGGCTTCTCTGTCCATGGAGTTTTCCAGGCAAGAATACTGGAGTGGGGTGCCATTTTCTACTCCTATATATATATGCTGTGCTGTGCTGTGCTTAGTCGCTAAGTTGTGTCCAACTCTGTGACCCCATGGACTGTAATCTGTCAGGCACCTCTGTCCATGGGGATTCCCCATGCAAGAATACCAGAGCGGGTTGCCATGCCCTCCTCCAGGGGATCTTCCCAATGCAGGGATCGAATCCAGGTCTTCTGCATTGCAGGCAGATTCTTTTATTAATTTTATTAATTTATTTTTAATTGATTTATTTTAATTGGAGGATAATTACTTTACAATACTGTGATTTTTTTTGCCATACATCGACATAAATCAGCCATGGGTGCACGTGTGTCCCCCATCCTGAACTCCCCTCCCACCCTATCCCTCTACGTTGTCCCAGAGCACCGGCTTTGAGTGCCCTGCTTCATGCATCCAACTTGTACTGGTCATCTAGTTCACATATGGTAATATACATGTTTCAATGCTATTCCCTCAAATCATCCCATCCTCGCCTTCTCCCACAGAGTCCAAAAGTCTGTTCTTTACATCTGTGTCTCTTTTGCTGCCCTGCATATAGGATTGTTGTTACCATCTTTCTAAATTCCCTATATATGCGTTAATAAATGGTATTGGTGTTTTCCTTTCTGACTTACTTCACTCTATATAATAGGTACCAGTTTCATCCACCTCATTAGAACTGACTCAAATGTGTTCCTTTTATAGCTGAGTAATATTCTATTGTGTATATGTACTGCAACTTTCTTATCCATTTGTCTGCCGATGCACCTCTAGGTTGCTTCCATGTGCAGGCAGATTCTTTACCATCTGAGCCACCAGGGAAGCCCACTTCTATATATATATACACACACACATATATATATATGCACACATATATATATGCACACATATATATATACACACACACATATATATATAATGTGTATATATTATGCATATATGTAATTGTGGTAAAATATATATAACATAAAATTTACCATTTTAATTATTATGTGTATAGTTATTGACATAAGGTACATTCACAATGTCATACCACCATCACCATTATCAATTTATAGAACTTTTTAATGATCTCAAAGTGAAACTCTGTACCCTTTAAGCAATAACCCCTCACCCTGTCTTCCAAATCCTGACAACCAACATTCCAGTTTCTGTCTTTATGATTTTGCATATTCTCGATATCTCATGGAAGTGAAATCATACAATATTTGTCCTTTTGTGTCTGGCTTATTTCATTTAGCATAATGTTTTCAGTTTTCATCCATGTTATTATATGTATCAGTTTCCTTCCTCTTTAAAGCTGAATAATATTCCACTGCATGTCTTACCTACACTTAGTTCATCTATCAATAGACACTTGATTTATTTATATCTTTTGTCTGTTGTGAATAGTACTGCTATTAACATATGTGTACAATTATGTTTCCAGGACATTGCTTTCAATTTGGGGAGCATATACACAGAAATTACTGGATCATATGGTAATTCTGTTTTTAAGTTTTTGAGGAGCCTCCAAACTGTTTTCCATAGTGACTGTACTATTTTATATTTGGAGTATGTATATCTTTTTTATATATAATTCATTTATTGGTTTTTGGTTGCGCTATGTTTTTGTGGCCGTGTGAGGGCGTTCTCTAGTTGCGGAGAGCGGGGGCTACTCTCGGTTGTGGTGCACAGGCTTCTCGTTGTGGTGGCTTCTCTTGTGAGAGGCGTGGGCTCCAGGCTCTCAGGCTTCAGTAGTTGCTGCATAGGGGCTCATTAGTTGTGACTCGCAGGCTCTAGAGAAAGGGCTCAATAGCTGTGGGGCACAGGCTTTAGTTGCCCCATGCCATGTGGAATCTTCCCAGACCAGGGATCGATCCCACGACCCCTGCATTGGCAGGCAGACTCTCATCCACTATACCACCAGAGAGGTCCTGGAGTGTATCTTTTTTGATGCAACCTCTTTTTGACATGAAAATGTAAGGCAAGCAGTTCCTCTGTCCTAGAAGAAGATGTTGGAAGTCTCTCTTCCTTTAGTGTTCAGGGCAGGGGTAAAAGAGGTGGATTAATGGGGCCTTATTGATACAAAAAGGTCTATATCTTAGTCCCTTTATCATCTGTGTTTTATCCACTAGTGTTTTCTGCATTGGACAGAAAGAGGAACACCTCAACATGTCCCATGCTGCTCCATTAAACTCTACGGCTGTAGAACCCCAGAGAGAAACTGTTAAAATTTCCTACCATCCTATGGGCTCTGATATAAAAAAGTTGGCAGGGCACAAAATTAACATCTTTTCTTGATAAAAAAAATAGTGTGACAACATTAAGTTCCATATTAACGGAAGAAATACTTTGGCACTCATTGGAACAGGGCTTTGGGTATAAAAAATGGCATGAGGAATAGTGTTGCATTCTGAGTCCTATTTGAAACAACGATGCCACCGTTTCATTTGTCTGAATGGAACCTAACATGGTAGAAAAGAGATTAGGAAGGAGATTTTGATTCACTTTTAGGTCCTTCTTTTAAAATTAAGCCATTTTATCTCTCTTAAATGTGCCCCCTACCTTCCCCACACACCAGAGTCTCATAAAATAGTTTTTCTACATGAGTGATTAGTTTCCTTCTCTATACAGATTTTGGGGAAATTGTCATTTTGTGCCTATGAAACAAAAGAAAATTTGATTCAGAAGATTAAAAACACATTCTTGCCTGCTCTAATTATAAAGATTAAAAGCATCGGGCCTCATCTAAACAGTGAACTTAGAGGATAAATATATGTTTGTCCAGATGTTCACCAAGCTCGAGAGAGCAGTGTCATTTGTTCTAAACCCATGCACATGGAGCCTTCCACACACTGGGTCCTGATGCCCCCCGCTGCACCTCTGCGCTGTCCGGTTTTGTGGAAGGACAGCGACACAACTCCAGGACGAGGGCTTTGTCGGTGTCAAGGGACACTAGACTTGAGCTGTTTAAGTGGCACAAATAAGAAACATAATGTGTGTCTTTTTGTGAGTGTTTATGTTTGTGTTTCATTCTACTCAGATGAATAAAAGACTTCTTTTCCACATCTGAGTAAATGAAATGATCAAGCAAGAATGTGCCCCACATGTGTTCAAAAGCCAAGGAAATGGCTATATTTAGGATGCTATTCACTGTAATAACACTAAAAATACTTTCTAATTGGCCCAGTTACTTCCTGATCATTGAGATCTGCTATATTGTTTTTTAATTATCTAGGTCCTCATAATGGTTAATATTATGTGTCTTCTTGGAGATGTTTTGGGGTGAGATTAACATCTTAATTGGTGAACTTTGCATGGAGCAGGTTGTCCTTCATGTTATGGGTGGGCCTCACTCATGCAGTAGAAGGCCTGAGTGGAACGAAAAGATTGATGTCGCTGGGCAAGGGGGAATTCTCTGGAAGACTGCCTTTGGAATTCATCAGCACCATCTTGGGAATGCAGTCTGCCAGCCTATGCTGCAGATTTTGGGCTTGCCAGCCTCCGTAATCGTGGAACCAATTTTTTTTTTTTATAACACGTAAACCTCTCTTTCTTTCTTTCTCTCTCCCTCTCCTACCGGTTCTGTTTCTAGAGACAGCCCTGACTAATATGCTTCCTTTCCTATATTTACATTTCCCTTCTGTCCCTGAATTTCTACATTTTGTAAAGTGAACTTGGATCAATATTTTATGCTTTTTCTTCTTTTAGTGGTAAACTAAGATGACTTGTTCTGTATAATAAAAAAATAGATGTAAGAATATATAGGGATAAGTAGATGAGAATGTATCAGGCAGGGTAGCAAGAAATAGAATTCTACCCCAAAGAATTTAACCAAAAAATGATTATTTACAGAAGTATAGGCACAGTTAAGGGAACTATAACTAGGAATAGTGAAAGGGAACCAACATTAGCAGGAAGGTTACCACCCAACAGCCTGAAGGGACAAGGCCATGTTTCCAGAGCCCATGAGTCTTGGAGGGGCTGCCTGGCAGTGGCTGCTGTATGAGGAGGAGATGGTCACAGTCAGACTATGATGAAGCAAGGAGCAGAGGAAGAAATACCCTGATCTTTCTCCCATCCTTTCTCTGATCTCCTGCCACTGCCTCCTGTTGTCTGAACCCAACCAGATGTCAATGGCCAGGAACTGGGAGATGCAGTCTAGAGAGCCCAGCCTTCTGGGGCACATGACAGTATAGAGGGGATAGATCTGGGGAGACAAATGGGATAGCTTGCAGATCTTCAAAATAGCCCCAAAGATTTTGCTAAGGACTGAAGAATAATCACCCTTCACCTCCAGTTGACCTCCCAGCTTTGACGACTGAAGAAAGCCTCTCCCAGCTCTATGCAGGAGCTTTTTCTTTCTGGAAACTTGCTCTTTTCTAGAGGGATCAGTATGATTCTACTCACTGGATGTAACAGGAAAATTTATAAACCATGGAAAGAACTTTCCAGAACAGCTGTGAGTGATAAGACTGGATGGAATCAGCAAGAGGCCTATTTGCAGAGCATGAGAGAGGAGCCTGAGGAGCTCAGAAGTTGAGCCTGATTCTGAGGCTTCAAGTATTTAATTGAAAACAGAGCAGGCAGTCAGTGAACACAAATAAGTGCAAAGGAAAGAAATTCTGATTATTAACAAAGATGCCTTGATGTTCTAAATCGCAATGTTCATCTATTCCTTTGCGTAAAAGCATTTTATTTTAAAAAGCAGACACTGTGTGTAAGTTGCAGGAGGGTGGGTGGTATAGTTGTGTGGCCAACTGTGTCTTAGGAATTAACTTTTGAGATTATTTGCCATAAAAGAGGAGGTCGGAATTGATGAAGGTACATTTTGTATTCTTCACAGAATATTCTCCCAAGGTCAGCATGAGATTACAAAGGCTCCAATCAGCTGGTGAGACTCTCTTAGACTTGTTTGCTTCTCAGGGTGGGACTTCATATATAAAGCAGAGAGAAAGTAGCTGAAGAAGTAATTGCTGAATGTATCTGTTCAGTCCCTATGGTTATCACCAATCACATGTCTTAGTCTGCTCAGGCTGTTATAACAAAATACTATAGATCAGGTGATGAGATGATTAGATAGCAAAATTGAGTTTAGCTAGCGAAGCTGAGGTAAGACTGCTGATTCCATCCAATCTTAGCACTCACAGCTATTCCATCACCCAGACCTGAGTTTGAGCAAACTCCAGGAGACAGTGAAGGACAGGGAAGTCTGGCATGCTCAGTCCATGGTGTCACAGAGAGTCAGACACCACTAAGCTACTGAACAGTGAACAGCAAATAGATCAGGTGGCTTAGACAACAGACATTGGTTTCTCAGGATTCTGGAGGCCAGAAAGTCCAAAATCCAGGTGCCAGTCAATTTAGTTCCTGGTAAGGACTCACTTCCTGGTTTGCAGCTGGCTGCCTTCTCACCTTCTCATATGAGGCTGTGTCCTCATATGGTAGGAGGTCTGATGTCTCTTTCTCTTCTTACAATGACACTAATCCCATCATGAAAGTCACAGCCTCATGACATCATCTTGCCCTAATTGCCTCCCAAAGCCTCGCTCTGCAAACACCATCATGTTAGGAGTTAGGACTTCAACATATAAATTTTGGGGGGGACACAAACATTTGGTCCTTGATGAGATGGTACAAGTCACACACTGTGAAGATGTTTGCAAAATTGCTGCTAGGAGTATTGCTAAAATGTTAGCCTTTTTCCTTCAGCTTGACTTTGATCCATTATTCTAGAGTTTTAAATCATTGGTTTACACATACAGAGATTAAATGTATTGCATCTTACTTCACTGGCAAAGGAAGTATGTGGTCCTTCAGCTCAGTGACAGATGGCCAAAGTTTACAAAACCACTAAGAAAACATACTCAATGCATTAAAACAAAGTTCACTGTGAACACTGAACTGTTTCTTTTATATTTTGATCCGTAAGGTAACAGCTCTCTAATCTGGAAAAAGAAAACACTGAACATCATTTAAAAAGAACCAACACCCTCTTTAGCAGTTCAGAGCAGTTTCTGTTTTTGGATTAAAAGGCATTAAGTAAAATGCTTCTAAGGGAACAGTTACATGAGGCAACCTTGAGGAGAAAATTCCTGACATGAATGGTATTCCACTGTATTCAGTGTGATAAAAATTGAATTATCTTCCTTATAATACTTTGTGAATAAAAATTTGCTAGGCAACATGACAGTAATGAAAAATCTGGAAAAGAATTAGGAAATAATTACTGTTTACATGAAAGCTATTCGATTATTTATGCAAGAAAATCTCTCAACTTCACTATGATGTCATTCTCCAAAGTGAAAATGTATACTTGAATGTCTCTTGTTGGTCTATAACTCTATCCTTATATCTACATCTCTTTCCCTTATAGATGCTATTCTCATGGTTAATCAAAATGTCTCAGAATTTGTAGAAATAAGAAATCTAGGGAGAGGGACTTCCCTGGCAGTCTTGTGGTTAAGATTGATCCCTCTTCCAATGCATGGCAGACAGGTTTAATCCCTGGTTGCGGAACTCAGAGACTACATGCCATGTGGTGTGGCCAAAAATTTTTTTAAAAAGAAAAGAAATCTAGGAAGAAAATACCTTCCTGACATCACAATCAATTCGTTTGTTTATTTACATGTCATTGATCAAAGTAAATTTTTGAGAGATTAAAACTATTATTCTCTGTGTCTGCAATAGGGTGATCAGAAGCTCTAGGCAGAGAACATAAGTATGTCTGTGATTCCCTTTGTACACTGTCTGACCCACTGCCACGACTTCAGGTGTTTTCATCATGATAGTGAAGGTGAAGAACAAGGGCACCAAGTGAAGTTTGGAGTCATGGTTCAGAGGCAAAGGAGTGGTTCTACAGCAGGGCCTGAGGGTCCATGTGAAAGAGATGAAACAAGCAACCTTTCTGGTAGACACTTCAGTCCTTGATGGAAGACTGTGTTTCCAGAAATTGAATTGAAACCTCTACTTGGGGAATTTAAAGGGAAGAATGGATCACATTGCCTGTGAATTTTTTTAACATGGTAATGACTTAGTACCTAGAATAAGGAAATAAGAGGTTACCATGACGTAACACAAGAATGGAGAATCAGGTAGACTAAAACAATTGAAACAGACAGACTGACATCATGCCACAGGGTATATATTCTTTCTTAAAAGTTCAAAGATGCTACAATTTCTGTGGCATATATAACCCTCCTAATAATCCCTAAGAGGGCTTCCCAGGTACTCAGTGGTAAAGAATCTGTCTGCCAAGCAGGGAACCCAATTTTCAGTCATTTGAATGTATCCTAAGGCAATTATGCTAGTTAGATCATATGAGATGATTTCATATGAGAAACACACATTTGAATTAAATACAGTGATGATAACAATGATATGCATTGAATGCTTAACATATACCAGACTTTTCTAACTGCTTTACTTCTAGCAACTAATTTCATCAAGGAGAGAGAACAAGCATCACAAAAATATAAATTTTATTGTTGACAAAGTAATTCACTTAAAAAATGTATCTGCTAAATAAAATAAGGTGAAAATAAAACACTGTGGTCCCATGGATCACTGGTGACACAAAGAGGTATAATATTTATAATGTCTACCTTGGACAGGGATTAACATCTGGAATATACAGAGAAACTTCTGCATATCTACAACAACAAAATAATCCAATAGAAAAATGGGCAAAATATGGTAGAGGATGTTTACAGAAGAGAAAACTCTTCGAGGTAAAAAACAGATGGACAGATGCTCTAACATTATTAATAAAGGAAATGAAAATAAAATAATGAGATATCACATTGTGCCCATTAACTAGGCGATAATCAGAGAGATGGATGTTGCCTACTGTTGCGAGGACTGTGAGATTAGGAGTATCCTGGCCTTCTGGTGAAAGAGTAGACTGGGCAGCCATCTGTGAGGCAGTGACACCACCCAGCCCAGCTGAGTGTATGTCTAAGCCTGTTGAGGCAGGAGGCAATCTGATGTCCTTCATCAGAAGCAGATGGATAAAATGTGAGGGTGAACCCCCTTGGAGGACCATACTGCAGCTAGAAGCAACGGACTCGATTTTCATATAGGAGCATGGGTAGATCTTAAAGGTATAGCACTGAGTGAACAAAGTAACAAACAGATGAGATATATAACAGAATTATATTTCTATAAATAAAAGATACATCCTAAACTATTTAACACTTAGGAAAAACATACTGAAAAATCTTCCTGATATTACATTTGGCAATAATTGTTTGGCTATGACATCAAAAGCACAGGCCATGAAAGAAAAAAGTTGATAACTTGGACTTCATAAAGTTATAAACTTTTGTATACCAAAGGACACTATCAAGAGAGTAAAAAAGCAACCCATGGAATGGGAGAAAATATTTGCAAATCATATATATCTGATAAGGCGTTAATACCCGGGATATGAAAAAACTCCTATAACTCAACAACCAAAAGACAAACAACCTAATTTAAAAATGGGCAAAGAAATTGAATAGACACAATGCCAAAGAAAATATGCAAATAGCCAATAATCATATTTAAAAATCCTCCACATCACTAGTCATTAGGGAAGTGCATGTTCAAACCATGGTAACAAATCACTTCACACCTATTAGGAGGGCTATTATTAAAAGAAAAACAAACCAGAAAATAGCAAGTATTGGGGAAGATGTGGAGAAACCAGAAACCTATGTATCACTGGTGGGGATGTAAAATGGTAGATCCATTGTGAAGAAAGAGTATGGTGGTTATTCAGAAAATTAAACATAGGATTGCCATTCAATCCAGCAATTACCCTTCTGGGTATATACCACAAAGAAGTGAAAGCAGGAACCTGATCAGATATTTGTATACCTATATTCATAGCAGCATTATTCATAATAGCTAATCGGTGGAAACAATCCAAGTGTCCGTCAACAGATGAATGAATGAACAGGATGTGGTACAGACATACAACAAAATATTATTCAGCCTTAAAAAGGAAGGAAACTCTGACTCATGCACCTCAAAGATGTTATATTAAGTGAAATGTTAGTCACAAAAGAACAAATGTTGTCTGATACCACCTCACCTATATGAGGGACCTGGAGTAGTCAAATTCATAAAGAGAGAAAGCAGTGTGATGGTTGTCAGGGTGTGGAGGGAGGGGAAATGGGGAGTTATTATTTAATGAATGTAGAGTTTCAGTTTGGTTTGATGGAAAAATTATGGAGATGGATAGCTGTGATATACATCACAAGTATATGCATCACATATACTCTACATTATATTCCAAATGCATTTACTGCAACTGAACTATACACTTAAAGTGGTTAAAATGGTAAATTTTATGTTATGTATATTTTATCACAATTTGAAAAGTGAAAAATAAATTTAAAAAGACAGAAAGATTCTGCACTTCCAATTCAGGGGACATAGGTTCAATCCCTGGTCAGGGAATATCCCACATGACATGTGGTGTGGCCAAAAAGTAAAAAAAAAAAAAAAAAAAAAGACAAAAAAATATGTAGTTTTGATAATTTCAGAGAAGAGTTTCAGGGAAGTGTTTCAGAGAAGTTTCAGAGAAGAGTGCAGCAATTTTTTTTTAAGAAGATGGGAGAAGATGGGAGTTTATGTCTTACTGATGTGAAGCAGTCAAAACATGTAATAATTCAGTGGTTGATGTTACACAGATTTTAAAATTAATGAGTTAATTAGTTCAAGAATAATTTTTAAGAGAAAATATATATTCACACAAAAGAGCAAATACCCCTTTCAAGGTATTTGTAAAACACACTAGGATGTTTGATGTGGGGAGGGGAAATGGGTTAGTTACAAGGATAAAAGGGAATAAACAAATGAACAGAAAAGGAGACTGGAAACATACTTGTAATCTCTCAATTCAGTTTAATAAATACTTATTAAGGCTCCACTTTTTCCAGAGACTTTATTTGCTCTTTCTGATGGTATCCAAGCCTAAATATGATTTATGAACATGGGGTAATGAGACTGTTTATTAATTTTAGTCAGAGAATTTCATGTGCCACAAGAATAGAGATAAAAATAAAAATTTATTACTGCAGGAAAGTTCCTTCTGAGATCTCTTATCTTTTTTATATGGAAAGATAAACTGACATATAATAAATGAGATTCTATCTTCAATGTAGCTTTTATCTCAAGCAATGATATTAAACCATTAAAAGCTAAGAAATATAATTTAAAATAAGCCATAACATAAAAAATATGATAGATTTGGGGAAGATAAAATGTTATTTGGATTATTTGTGTATCAGTCTTTAATAAAAATAAAGCCTTAGAAGTACATTTATCTATTTCTAAGCCCAATTACTAAAAATTCAATGTGCTCTAATAAAATTCATCCTTAATAATTCTCAACCACTCATTAAGTCAGAAAATATTTATTAAATTCCTACCATGTGCCAGACACTGGGGCTCAATTACCATTCTACACTATAACTTTCAAATTTATATCTCTACCCCAGGTTTCTCTGAATTCCAAACCCATAGCATAACCTTCTTATGTGACTTGACTCTATCAAAAGAACTTTAAACCCAACATGTCCCCCCCACAAAAAATCCCTTGTTATTCAGCCCCAAGAAATGTTCTTTCAGTTATTTTTCTCTAGAAGAATAGTTCCACAATCCATCTAATTGGCACAAGCCAGAATCTTGGTGATTCTGGAATCATGATAAGTGATTATCCTGATCACTCTGTCTGTCATTTGTCTTATTCAGTCAACTACCACATCATATTGATTTTATTTTTTAAGTATTTCCCCAATGCATTCACTTTCCTCTACCTTCAGTTGCCATCACAGTCCAAGCTACATTATTATCTCTGATTTCTTGATGGGGCTCTATGCCAAAAATATACCCAGCCTTCCAAATCATTCTCTACACTGAAACCAAATCTAGTCACATCATTTCCTATCCCTCCTCCCCTCCTAAAAATCAATGTCTCTTAAGTTGGAGAAAGCAGTGTTTAAGGTGGCCAGTGATGCATTCATAGCATGCTCCTACCTTCTCTTTGTCCTCTCATCCTACTCTCTCCTTCATTCTCTTTGCCCTTCCACAATGGCCTTCAAGTTCAGTCCCTCATATGCACCATGCTGCCTCCTTCCACAGGATCTTTGGACATGATCTTCTCATAGATTGGAATATTCTTCCACTTCTTTTTTCTCCCCTTTTCCTTTTTCTTGTATATCTCATCCACTCACTCACAAATGCTTATTGAAAACCTACTGCTTGCAGGCACTAATTCAGGTGCCCCTGGCTCAGTGATAAAATAAACTCCCCACCCTCTTGAAGGTCTCATTTTAGTGAATTGAATTTAAGACTCTGGTGTATTAACTCCGACTGAGCTCAACGTTCCTTCTTCAGAGAAGTCTGATCAAAGTCTGAACAAAGAGATCAGGTCTCTTTGTTACAAGTTCTCAAAACCCCATGTACTCCTTGCTAGTACTAAGTCCACTCAAAATGCATTAAAGACTTAAAAGTAAGACCTGAATCCATTAAAAGTTCTAGAACAAGACATAGGCTCCTTGACATCAGTTTTGGCAATTATTTTTTAGAGTTCAAAGCAAAAGCAAAGGCAAAAAAGCAAAAGTAAACAAGTGGGACCACCTCAAACTAAAAAAGCTTTTGTTTAGTCAAGGAAACCGTCAACCAAATAAAAAGGCAGCATACTGAATGGGGTAAAATACTTGCAAATCATGTTTTTGATACAGGAGTTAATATCTAAGAGATCAGGACTCTTTGTTACAAGTTCTCAAACCCCATGTACTCCTTGCTAGTACTTAGGCATAGATGGAAGGGTAACTTCCCTGGAGAGTTATGGGGTCCAGAGCTCCATGGAGAGGCAGATGTGTGTGGTGGTCATGCCTGGGGAGATCTCCTTAATGGTCTCAGTTTCTTTGTGAGTCATAATCTAGACTGCTCTGTCTAGGATAGTAGTTGCTCACCACATGGGACTATGGAACCCTTTGAATGTGGCCAGTCTGAAGAGATGGGTTATAAGTGCAAAATATACATCAGATTTTGAAGATTTTTTAAATATATAAATTTATTTATTTTAATTGGAGGCTAATTCCTTACAGTATTGTTTTGGTTTTGCCATACATCAACATGAAGATTTTTAATTACAAAAAGTAATGTGATATATCTCATTTTATAAAATTGCCGTGAACACAGCATCAGTGAATACTGAACCGTTGCTTCTAGGGGAAATATAGGGTTGGGTTCCTGAGAATCTCTGGTTATGACATTTCCACCAATTGATCAAAACATAATCTTGATTTATGTGTGTTCCTATGTAAACACACCTTATTTAATATCTCTTATCTCATTAACATTAAACTCATTGCCAACAGCTCTGTAACTCATGACAAATGAAGCTTATCTAACACACATATTTTTTCCATAAGCACATCACAGTCTTCTTGTGTTCAGGAACAGTAGACAGCACTTGAAATTATGCTTCAGTTCAGTTCACTTCAGTTGCCCAGTCATGTCCTACTCTTTGCGACCCCACGAATCACAGCACGCCAGGCCTTGCTTAGGAGTCAGTTTAGACAAGAGACTCACCAACAAAAAAAACCCCACAAATATATAAAATGTGGCACTGAGTAGACTGCAAAAAAGATACTGTTTATATAGAATGAGAGTTGAAACAGAAGGCAGAGCATTGCCTTGTTTGACCTCAGCTGGCATGTGAGTCAGGTGGTTCAAATTTTTTACCACTCTTTACATGCACACAAATTGAGGTTAAAACAAATTTTAATGAGTAGGCAAATTTACAAAAACAGAATCAATGATCCACCAAAAACTTGTTCAAATTAATAAATGATTCACTAAAGTGACAGGATACAAAATCAATATACAGAAATTTGTTGCATTTCTATACACCAATAACAAACTATCAGAAAGATAAATTAAGAAAACTAGAGTTGGACATGACAGCAATTGAACAACTATCCATTTATAATTATATCAAAAGAATAAAATACCTAGAAATAAATGTAATCAAGGAGCTGAAAGACCCCCTACACTAAAAACTATAAAACATTGATGAAAAAATTGAAGAAGATACAAATAAATGGAAAGATATTTCATGCTTATGGTTTGGAAGAATTAATATTGTTAAATATTCATGCTACCAAAGCAATCTATAGGTTCAGTATGATTTCTGTCAAAATTCCAATGGCGTTTTTCACAGAAGTAAAATTGATGCTTTCGAACTGTGGTGCTGGAGAAGGTTCTTGAGAGTCCCTTGGACAGCAAGATCAAACCAGTCAATCCTAAAGGAAATCAACTCTGAATATTCATTGGAAGGACTGATGCTAAAGCTGAAGATGTGAAGAGCTGACTCATTGGAAAAGACCCTGATGCTGGGAAAGATTGAAGCCAGGAGGAGAAGGGGGCGACAGAGGATGAGATGGTTGGATGGCATCACCGACTCAATGGACATGAGTTTGAGCAAACTCTGGGAGATAGTGAAGGACAGGGAAGCCTGGTGTGCTGCAGTCCATGGGATCACAAAGAGTCAGACATGACTTAGCAACTGAACAACAAGAACAAACAGTCCTAAAATTCATAGAAAACTACAAAACTCCCAAATAACCAAAGCAATTTTGAGAAAGAAGAATAAAGCTGGAGGCATCATACACCCTAACTTCAAGTGATATTACAAAACTATCGTAATCAAAATAGTATGATATTGGCATAAAAACAGACACATAGATCAATGGAACAGAATAGAGAGCTCAGAAATAAACCAACACATATGTAGTCATTTCATTTGTAACAAAAGAACAAAGAGTATATAGTGGGGAAAGAGCAGTCTCCAACAAATTGTGTTGAGAAAACTGAACAGCTCTTTGCCAAAGAATGAAACTGGACCACTATGTAACACCATAGACAAAAGCCAACTAAAAATGCATTAAAGACTTGAAAGTAAGACCTGAAACCTTTAAAAGATCTAGAACAAAACATAAACTCCTTGACATCAGTCTTGGCAATTTTTTTTTTTGGATTTCAAAGCAAAAACAAAGTCAAAAAAGCAAAAATAAACAAGTGAGACTACCTCAAACTAAAAAAGCTTTTGAAAAGAACCTGTGTCCACCAATGAGTGGACAAGGAAAATGTGATAAATATACATATCAGTTAAGTTCAGTTCAGTCTGTTAGTGGTGTCCAACTCTTTGCAACCCCATGGACTGAAGCACGCCAGGCTTCCCCCCGTTCATCACCAACTCCCAGAGATTGCTCAAATTCATGTCCATTGAGTTGGTGATGCCATCCAATCATCTAATCCTCTGTTGTCCCCTTCTTCTCCTGGCTTCAATCTTTACCAGCATCAGGGTCTTTTCCAATGAGTCAGTTCTTCACATCAGGTGGCCAAGGATTGGTGTTTTAGCTTCAGCATCAGTTCTTCCAGTGAATATTCATGATTGATTGCCTTTAGGATGGACTGGTTGGATCTCCTTGCAGTCCAAGGGACTCTCAGAGTCTTTCCCGACACCACAGTTCAAAAGCATCAATTCTTCAGCACTCAACTTCGTTTATAGTCCAGTTCTCACATCCATACATGAATACTGGAAAAACCATAGTTTTAACTAGATGGACCTTTATCAGCAAAGTAATGTCTCTGCTTTTTAATATACTGTCTAGGTTGGCCCTTAGCTTGTCTTCCAAGGAACAAACATGTTTTAATTTCATGGCTGCAGTCACCATCTGCAGTGATTTTGGAGCCAAGGAAAATAAAGTCTGTCACTGTTTCCATTGTTTCCCCATCTATTTGCCATGAAGTGATGGGACCAGATGCCATGATCTTAGTTTTCTGAATGTTGAGTTTTAATCCAGCTTTTTCACTCTCCTCTTTCACTTTCATCAAGAGGCTCTTTAGTTCTTCTTTGCTTTCTGCCATAAGGATGGTGTCATCTGCATATCCAAGGTTATTGATATTTCTCCTGGAAATCTTGATTTCAGCTGTTGCTTCATCCACCCTGGCATTTCTCATGATCCACTCTGCATAGGAATTAAATAAGCAGGATGACAATATACAGCCTTGATGTACTCCTTTCCCATTTTGGAACCAGTCAGTTGTTCATGTCTGGTTCTCACTGTTGCTTCTTGACCTGCATACAGATTTCTCAGGAGGCAGGTCAGATGGTCTGGTATTCTCATCTCTTTAAGAAATTTTCAGTTTGTTGTGATCCACATAGTCAAAAGCTTTGG
Organism: Cephalophus harveyi; assembly: GCA_006410635.1. NCBI lineage: Eukaryota > Metazoa > Chordata > Mammalia > Artiodactyla > Bovidae > Cephalophus > Cephalophus harveyi. Next base: position 192,004 of record SJYT01053836.1, read on the forward strand.
TGTAGTCAATAAAGCAGAAATAGATGTTTTTCTGGAACTCTCTTGATTTTTTGATGACCCAACGGATGTTGGCAATTTGATCTCTGGTTCCTCTGCCTTTTCTAAATCCAGCTTGAACACCTGGAAGTTCTCGGTTCACATACTGTTGAAGCCTGGCTTAGAGAATTTTCAGCAATACATTGCTAGCATGTGAGATGAGTGCAATTGTGCAGTAGTTTGAGCATTCTTTGGCATTGTCTTTCTTTGGGATTGGAATGAAAACTGACCTTTTCCAGTCCTGTGGCCACTGCTGAGTTTTCCAAATTTGCTGGCATATTGAGTGCAGCACTTTCACAGCATCATGTTTTAGACTGAAATAGCTCAGCTGAAATTCCATCACCTCCACTAGCTTTGTTTATAGTGATGTTTCCTAAGGCCCACTTGACTTCACTTTCCAGGATGTCTGGCTCTAGGTGAGTGATCACTCCATCATGGTTATCTGGGTCATGAAGATCTTTTTTGTATAGTTCTTCTTTGTATTCTTGACACCTTGTCTTAATGTCTTCTGTTTCTGTTTAGGTCCATACCATTTCTGTCTTTTATTGTGCCCATCTTTGCATGAAATGTTCCCTTCGTATCTCTAATTTTCTTGAAGAGATCTCTAGTTTTCCCCATTTTATTGTTTTCCTCTATTTCTTTGCAATGATCACTGAGGAAGGCTTTCTAATCTCTCCTTGCTATTCTTTGGAACTCTGCATTCAAATGGGTATATCTTTCCTTTTCTCCTTTGCCTTTAGCTTGTCTTTTTTTCTCAGCTATTTGTAAGACCTCCTCAGACAGCCATTTTGCCTTTTTGCATTTCTTTTTCTTGGGGATTATCTTGATCACTGTCTCTTGTAAAATGTCATGAACCTCCGCCCATAGTTTTTCAGGCACTCTGTATACCAGATCTAATCCCTTGAATTTATTTGTAACTTCTATTGTATAATTGTAAGGGATTTGATTGAGGTCATACCTGAATCTCTGGAGAAGGAAATGGCAACCCACTCCAGTACTCTTGCCTGGAAAATCCCATAGACGGAGGAGCCTGGTAGGCTACAGTCTATGGGGTTGCAAAGAGTCGGACATGACTGAGCGACTTCACTCATACCTGAATGGTCTAGTGGTTTTCCCTACTTTCTTCAATTTAAGTCTGAATTTAAATATACATATATATGGACTATTATTTAGTCTTAGAAATGAATAAAATCATTCACAACATCTTGGGTGGACCTTGAGGACATTATATTAAGTGAAATAAGTCAGACAGAAGATGACAAATACCATATGATGTCACTTACATCTGAACTCTAAAAACAAACAAATCTCCCCAAAAACCCAAGCTCACAGATACAGAGAACAGTTTGGTAGTTGCCAGAGGCAGGACTGGATGGTGGGTGAAATGGTAAAGGGAGTTAAAAGATACAAACTTCTAGTTATATAATAAATAAGTTGTGAGGTGTAATGTATAGCATGGAGACTACTGTTAATAATACCATATTGCATATTTGAAAACATATGCAAATCCTAAAAGTAAATCTTAAAAGTTCTCATCACAAAAAAGAATTCTGTAAGTGTGGTGAGAGACATTTTGCAATATATACAAATATCAAATCATTTTGTTATATACTTAAAACTAACATAATGTTGTATGTTAATTGTACCTAAAAGAAAATATTTGAAAAACAGAATCAGTGGATAATAAGGGTCCAAGTTATACTGGATATATTGGACTAAACAAAAAACATTATTAAAACTAATTTCACCTGTTTCTTTGTACTTTTTAATTTGGCTGCTAGGAAACTTGAAGTTATACAAGTAGCTCACATTATATTTCTATCCGACTCACTGGGCTAGATCATCTGTTAAGAGAGGGAATCAGAAAAGGGCCTTGAGCACCTTCTTTGAAATTTTCTAAGGCCCCTCGAGTATCTGCAAATAGCCAGATACACACAAAAGGCTACAAGCAAGGTCAACAGAAAGCCTGGAGTTCTGGCTGAATTTATAGAGCTTGACGAGAGTTATAGAATAAAGTCAGAGGAAAAGTATTTTTCTTATCCTACAAACTATCCTTGAAGCTTCAAGTCCATCAGGAACCATTAATAACCAGGTCTGAGTCTGGTTCATCGCCCTGGGCCAAGCTCCTCCAGCTTGGCTCCCAAATCCTCCAGGTACTTCAGGTGTGAGAAGGAGGTGGGGATGGGTCTGTGTCCTTCCCACCTCTCAGGAGTGTTCTGAGTGAGAATTGTTTAATATATAAGGCTCCTTTTATTTCTTTATTTTAAAGCAATTTTTTTTGCTTGTTTTTTAGTGAATTTATTTATTCTCTGGCTACCTTGAGTCTTCACTGCTGCGTGCAGGCTTTCTCTAGTTGCAGCGAGCAAGGGTTTCTCTCTTGTTGTGGAGCACGGGTTCTAGGGCACGTGGGCTCAGTAGTTGTAGCTCATGGGCTTAGTTGCTCTATGGCATGTGGAATCTTCCTGGTTCAGTTCAGTTCAGTTCAGTCGCTCAGTCGTGTCTGACTCTTTGCGACCCCATGAATTGCAGCACGCCAGGCCTCCCTGTCCATCACCATCTCCTGGAGTTCACTCAAACTCACGTTCATCGAGTCAGTGATGCCATCCAGCCATCTCATCCTCTGTTGTCCCCTTTTCCTCCTGCTCCCAACCCCTCCCAGCATCAGAGTCTTTTCCAATGAGTCAACTCTTCACATGAGGTGGCCAAAGTACTGGAGTTTCAGCGTTAGCATCATTCCTTCCAAAGAACACCCACGGCTGATCTCCTTTAGAATGGACTGGTTGGATCTCCTTGCAGTCCAAGGGACTCTCAAGAGTCTTCTCCAACACCACAGTTCAAAAGCATCAATTCTTCGGTGCTCAGCCTTCTTCACAGTCCAACTCTCACATCCATACATGACCACTGGAAAAACCAAAGCCTTGACTAGACGGACCTTTGTTGGCAAAGTAATGTCTCTGCTTTTGAATATGCTATTTAGGCTGGTCATAACTTTTCTTCCAAGGAGTAAGTGTCTTTTAATTTCATGGCTGCAGTCACCATCTGCAGTGATTTTGGAGCCCCCCAAAATAAAGTCTGACACTGTTTCCCCATCTATTTCCTATGAAGTGGAATCTTCCCAAATCAGGAATCAAACCTGTGTCCTACACATTGACAGGCAGGTTCTTAACCACTTGACCACCAAGGAAGTTCTCTATAAGGCACCTTTTAAGGGATGGGATGCTGCAGCTAAAATCAAGTTTGAAAGCCATTGCCCTAAGTCCTGCTAGTGAAAACTGAAGAGGCATACAGGAGAGGCCATCAGGAGGCCTGAGGTTGGAGATGGCAACCAAGGACAGCAACAGGCCTCTCCCCCTGGGGCAAGGTGACCCTGAAAGGAACACACTCTCATTAGGTGACTAACTCAAATGTTTCTGCCTTGGAAAAGCAGGTTAGATTTTAAGTGTGTCTGAAAATACTGTTTTCATTATCAGCCATTAGATACTCGAGAACAGAATGAAACTTCCAAACTAGATTCCCACTCACATTTACTTCTTGACTCCTCTCAACAATGCTGGAGGTATATTCTACAGACAGAAGACTATTGTATACTGAGATGGTATTTATCTTGAGTTTGATGAGCAGAAAAGAAAATTAAAGGATAAGATTATCTTTTTTTTTTTTTTTAAGATGGCTACTTTAAAACACAGGTGGATACACAATACCAATTTCTCCACGTTATTCCCTCTTTTGGAAATACCGGTTCTACCTTACTTCAGTCCCTTTTTGGTTTGCAATGTAACATGATTTAAGGAAATTTACTTGGAATGTAAGTTACTGAAAATTTTGTACATACTGAATAATAGTGGTCATGATTTTTATTCTTCTTTCTGTATTTGCAGAATTCCACTCTTGCTATAATGAATTTTAAATTTCCTTATATTCTTACTTCTGTAAGTGTCTTACATTTCCATAACAATAGCCCAAATAGTGAATTTAACAAATTGTAGACTGTAAAAAGGAATTCACTTCTTACCAGATTTAAAGAAACATTCCTATTGTCTCATTGGGTACTATTGTGTTCTTTCCTGTACTAGAGGAAAATTCTATATTGCATATAATGTGAGATGCATGCATCTTTATAAAATGTCATTCTGTATCTTTTTAAGGAAACTCATCACATCCTTGCTGAATTATTGTTTAATGTATACATCACAACCTTGATTTCTCAGTGCTTATTTTCTAGAAGGGCACAAAATAACTATGACCCGTACTCTTCTTATTTGAACACATATGGATCATGTTTAACTTAAAAGACTGTAAAGTTTGTTTTGCCAATGTTTTGCATAAACACTATTATTCTACAAGCCATCTTGCCTCCTTTTGTCTCTGATGCTTCGGTCAGTTCCTGCTTATTACTGCACACAGCACTCTTAAGTTTTGCATAGCAATACTCTATTCTCTTTGTAACATGGTCTGAATGTCTTGTTACGTTTCTGACCAAATTTCTCTATTCAGCAGATGTCTTCATTAGGCTGCCTCTGACAACTCACATAGCTTTCCCTGTGAGGTTTCCGCTAATTCCAAAGCTATTGNCACTCTTAAGTTTTGCATAGCAATACTCTATTCTCTTTGTAACATGGTCTGAATGTCTTGTTACGTTTCTGACCAAATTTCTCTATTCAGCAGATGTCTTCATTAGGCTGCCTCTGACAACTCACATAGCTTTCCCTGTGAGGTTTCCGCTAATTCCAAAGCTATTGGTACACATGAATGGCTTACATATTTTTTCCCCTACAATGAACTTCTTTGCCTTTGTGAATCTTGAGACTCATCAGGCAACAAGCCAGCCAGGAATCAGTTTTGTTGTGTGCTTTTTACTCTTAATGAACTAAGATAATGGAGGGACCCCGGCAGATTCTGACACTTCTTGGGACATGAGCTATCTGGCTGGACTTTATGCGGATCAACCCTGCAATGGTAACACCTCTGCGTTCACTTCATGGTTTCCTCATTCGACTCACTGACTTCTGCAGGGGTGCTCACAAGAGCAGCTCTCTGGCTATCTTGCAGGCTTGATATAGATGTTTTTAATCAACACTTTCTTTTCTGATGATAAGCTAATAATCTAGAAAATCTGGAGATTATAAAAACATCCAAGAATTAAAATTACTTGGAATCTTACTCCACAGAGGGAATGAGTATTAATATCCTGGTACATTTTCTTTTAGTCTTTTTGTTGAAATACATACCACTCACACACACACA
>SJYT01053836.1:201792-212251 GCA_006410635.1 Cephalophus harveyi
CCAGTCCTAACTGTTGCTTCCTGACCTGCATACAGATTTCTCAAGAGGCAGGTTAGGTGGTCTGGTATTCCCATCTCTTTCAGAATTTTCCACAGTTTATTGTGATCCACACAGTCAAAGGCTTTGGCATAGTCGATAAAGCAGAAGTAGATGTTTTTCTGGAACTCTCTTGCTTTTTCCATGATCCAGCGGATGTTGGCAATTTGATCTCTGGTTCCTCTGCCTTTTCTAAAGCCAGCTTGAACATCAGGGAGTTCACGGTTCACGTATTGCTGAAGCCTGGCTTGGAGAATTTTGAGCATTACTTTACTAGTGTGTGAGATGAGTGCAATTGTGCAGTAGTTTGAGCATTCTTTGGCATTGCCTTTCTTTGGGATTGGAATGAAAACTGACCTTTTCCAGTCCTGTGGCCACTGCTGAGTTTTCCAAATTTGCTGGCATATTGAGTGCAGCATTTTCATAGTATCATGTTTTAGGATTTGAAACAGCTCAACTGGAATTCCATCACCTCCATTAGCTTTGTTCGTAGTGATGCTTCCTAAGGCCCACCTGACTGCATTCCAGAATGTCTGGCTCTAGGTGAGTGATCACTCCATTGTGATTATCTGGGTCATGAAGATCTTTTGTATAGATCTGTGTATTCTTGCCACCTCATCTCAATATCTAATTCCTCTGTTAGGTCCATATCATTTCTGTCCTTTATTGTGCCCATATTTGCATGAAATGTTCCCTTCATATCTCTAATTTTCTTGAAGAGATCTCTAGTCTTTCCCATCCTATTGTTTTCCTCTATTTCTTTGCATTAATCCCTGAGGAAGGCCTTCTTTTCTCTCCTTGCTATTCTTTGGAACTCTGCATTCAAATGGGTATATCTTTTCTTTTGCCTTTAGCTTGTCTTCTTTTCTCAGCTATTTGTAAGACCTCAGACAGCCATTTTGCCTTTTTGCATTTCTTTTTCTTGGGGATTGTCTTGATCACCGCCTCCTGAACAAGGTCACGGACCTCTGTCCATAGTTTTTCAGACACTCTGTCTATCAGATCTAATCCCTTGAATCTATTTGTAACATATTGTATAATCGTAAGGGATTTGATTTAGGTCATACCTGAATGGTCTAGTGGTTTTCCCTACTTTCTTCAATTTAAGTCTGAATTTGGGAATAAGGAGTTCATGATCTGAGCCTCAGTCAGCTCCCAGTCTTGTTTTTGCTGACTTTATAGAGCTTCTCCATCTTTGGCTGCAAAGGATATAATCAATTTGATATCAGTATTGACCATCTGGTGATGTCCATGTATAGAGTCTTCTCTTGTGTTTTTGGAAGCGGGTGTTTGTTATGACCAGTGCATTCTCTTGGCAAAACTCTGCTAGCCTTTGCCCTGCTTCATTTTGTACTTCAAGGCCAAATTTGCCTGTTACTCCAGGTGTTTCTTGACTTCCTACTTTTGCATTCCAGTCCCCTATAATGAAAAGGACATCTTTTTTGGGTGTTAGTTCTAGAAGGTCTTGTACATCTTCATAGAACCATTCCTTCAGCTTCTTCAGCATTACTGGTTGGGGCATAGGCTTGGATTACCATGATATTGAATGGTTTGCCTTGGAAATGAACAGAGATCATTCTGTCATTTTTGAGATTGCATCCAAGTACTGCATTTCAGACTCTTTTGTTGACCATGATGGCTATGCCATTTCTTCTCAGGGATTCTTGCCCGCAGTAGTAGATATAATGGTCATCTGAGTTAAATTCACCCATTCCAGTCCATTTTAGTTCCCTGATTCCTAAAATGTCGATGTTCACCCTTGCCATCTTCTTTTTGACCACTTCCAATTTGCCTTGATTCATGGACCTAACATTCCAGGTTCCTATGCAATATTGTTCATTACAGCATTGGACTTCACTTCCGTCACCAGTCACATCCACAGCTGGGCATTGTTTTTGCTATGGCTCCATCTCTTTTTTCTTGCTGGAGTTATTTCTCCACTCTTCTCTGGTAGCAATTTGGGCACCTGCTGACCTGGGGTGACATCTTTCAGTGTCATTATCTTTTTGCCTTCTCAAACTGTTCATGGGTTCTCAAGGCAAAAATACTGAAGTGGTTTGTCATTACCTTCTCCAGTGGACCACATTTTGTCAGAACTCTCCACCATGACCCGTCCATCTCGGGTGGCCCTAATGCCCGCAGTAGTAGATATAATGGTCATCTGAGTTAAATTCACCCATTCCAGTCCATTTTAGTTCCCTGATTCCTAAAATGTCGATGTTCACCCTTGCCATCTTCTTTTTGACCACTTCCAATTTGCCTTGATTCATGGACCTAACATTCCAGGTTCCTATGCAATATTGTTCATTACAGCATTGGACTTCACTTCCATCACCAGTCACATCCACAGCTGGGCATTGTTTTTGCTATGGCTGCATCTCTTTTTTCTTTCTGGAGTTATTTCTCCACTCTTCTCTGGTAGCAATTTGGGCACCTGCTGACCTGGGGTGACATCTTTCAGTGTCATATCTTTTTGCCTCCTCAAACTGTTCATGGGTTCTCAAGGCAAAAATACTGAAGTGGTTTGTCATTACCTTCTCCAGTGGACCACATTTTGTCAGAACTCTCCACCATGACCCGTCCATCTCGGGTGGCCCTACACTGCATGGCTCATAGTTTCACTGAGTTAGACAAGGCTGTGATCCATGGGATCAGTTTGATTAGTTTTCCGTGATTGTGGTTTTCATTCTATTTGCCTTTGAAGGATAAGAGGCTTATGGAAGCTTCCTGATGGGAGAGATTGACTGTGGGGGAAACTGGGTCTTGTTCTGATGGACAGGGCCATGCTCAGTAAATCTTTAATCCAATTTTCTGTTGATGAGTGGGCCTGTGTTTCCTCTCAGGTCAGCAACTTCTCTAGACATAAATATGCTGCATCACCAATATTTAGTGTATAAGGAAGGTAAACTAGGAAGCAGATAGAGTTTGGATGTTTGTTTATTTGAAAGTAATTGACATTCAATTTCAATAAACATGTAGTCACTGAGTTCCCACTCCACAGGCACTGGTGTAAAGAAGTGAAAAAAGGGAAGAACAGACTGTCTTAAAAAACTTCAAGTCTAGTTTGGGATACAACATTCAAACTTAAGAAAAATTAAATAATATAGGAATTTAATAGTAGCATGAAATATTTTACAGGAAATCACATGCTAATCCATGATGCAGATAATAGTGAGTCATAATATAATCATTACTGGAAAGAATGTTTGGAATCATGTCACCCAAATTTCTCATTTGTGTCTCTAAGCTGGTACACACAACATGTTTGGTAGTTGTTGGTCTGTCTGCCTCCTCTGTTATCTATGACTCATCCATCCTCTCTCAGGCCTTTGGGGTTAAGAGCTTCACCTGGGCTATTGACACAGGTTAAGTCTTCTTCGTAAGGGGAAACGTTCATTTGAGCACTCAGTAAAGTTTGTTGTAATGAAATGAAACTGAATACGTCAGGTACATTTTCTTACTCCACAGTGCATTACAATAATATGTGATCAGTGAATGAAGATGGGCCAAAGAAGACAGGAGCTCTGGGAAAGAGGGAAGAGCATGAGCTGTCATGTTCAAAACACCATCCATCATGTGTCAATTGCATTTTATTGGGGAAATTAGTGAATTCTTGTGGATCTTTCTAGTCACTGTATAAATCTAGCTGGTATATATTTCTAGCCTTATTCCAATAGTAGTGTTAGTTGCTCATTCGTGTCCACCTCTTTGTGACCCAGTGGACTGTAGCCCACCAGGTTCCTCTGTCCATGGGATTCTCCAGGCAAGAATACTGGAATGGGTTGCCATATTCTCCTCCAGGGGATCTTCCCGACACAAGGCCAAACCCGGGCCTCCTGCATTGCTAGATTCATTTAAAAACCCATCTTTCATCTTTTATTTCATATTTCATTGTTTGTCAATTCAATTTATATCATCAGAACAATTTTTTGAAACTTTGAAGATTTTTTAAAAATTCATTGATTTATTTGTCTGCATCGAGTCTCAGTTGTGGCATGTGGGTGCTTTGTTGCAGCATATGGGATCTTTTGTTGTGGCACACAGGCTTAGATGCCCTGTGGCGCCTGAGATCCTATTTTTCTGATCAAGGAACTGCTTTTCCAGTCCTCAGAGAACACATGGAGCAGTGTAAGGGACGCCCTTTGCTGGATGAATATGGGAAGGTACCCCCAGCCTGGCCCTCCCATTGGTAGATGGAGAGGGAGGAGAAGTCTACTGCGGTCTATCAGCTGAGCTTTCTAGCGGGTGTTTTGCAGCTGGAGTGGGAAGTTAGGTGACGGAGAAGGTTCTACCCCTTGACGTTGGAATATATGAGGAAGGGCTATAGCTGACAACGTGACCAAGAATGGTGTGACCTGGTAACTGCTGTAGCCAAAGGAACAGGGAGGGTCTGTTCAATACAATGCTTTGCTTAGTTTTCCTCGGTGGTCCATTCAGAAGAGGAATAGTACGTTAAGCTTCTTGAGAAATTTCTCATTTTTAGGAGGTTCTGGAAAATAATTTAAGAAGCCATTGGAGGTTCCCCCCCCACCCAAATTTCTCATTTGTGTCTCTAAGCTGGTACACACAACATGTTTGGTAGTTGTTGGTCTGTCTGCCTCCTCTGTTATCTATGACTCACCCATCCTCTCTCAGGCCTTTGGGGTTAAGGACTTCACCTGGGCTATTGACACAGGTTAAATCTTCTTCATAAGGGGAAAAATTCATTTGAGCACTCAGTAAAGTTTGTTGTAATGAAATGAAACTGAATACGTCAGGTACATCTTCTTACTCCACAGTGCATTACAATAATATGTGATCAGTGAATGAAGATGGGCCAAAGAAGACAGGAGCTCTGGGAAAGAGGGAAGAGCATGAGCTGTCATGTTCAAAACACCATCCATCATGTGTCAATTGCATTTTATTGGGGAAATTAGTGAATTCTTGTGGATCTTTCTAGTCACTGTATAAATCTAGCTGGTATATATTTCTAGCCTTATTCCAATAGTAGTGTTAGTTGCTCATTCGTGTCCACCTCTTTGTGACCCAGTGGACTGTAGCCCACCAGGTTCCTCTGTCCATGGGATTCTCCAGGCAAGAATACTGGAATGGGTTGCCATATTCTCCTCCAGGGGATCTTCCCGACACAAGGCCAAACCCGGGCCTCCTGCATTGCTAGATTCATTTAAAAACCCATCTTTCATCTTTTATTTCATATTTCATTGTTTGTCAATTCAATTTATATCATCAGAACAATTTTTTGAAACTTTGAAGATTTTTTAAAAATTCATTGATTTATTTGTCTGCATCGAGTCTCAGTTGTGGCATGTGGGTGCTTTGTTGCAGCATATGGGATCTTTTGTTGTGGCACACAGGCTTAGATGCCCTGTGGCGCCTGAGATCCTATTTTTCTGATCAAGGAACTGCTTTTCCAGTCCTCAGAGAACACATGGAGCAGTGTAAGGGACGCCCTTTGCTGGATGAATATGGGAAGGTACCCCCAGCCTGGCCCTCCCATTGGTAGATGGAGAGGGAGGAGAAGTCTACTGCGGTCTATCAGCTGAGCTTTCTAGCGGGTGTTTTGCAGCTGGAGTGGGAAGTTAGGTGACGGAGAAGGTTCTACCCCTTGACGTTGGAATATATGAGGAAGGGCTATAGCTGACAACGTGACCAAGAATGGTGTGACCTGGTAACTGCTGTAGCCAAAGGAACAGGGAGGGTCTGTTCAATACAATGCTTTGCTTAGTTTTCCTCGGTGGTCCATTCAGAAGAGGAATAGTACGTTAAGCATTCATTTGAGCACTCAGTAAAGTTTGTTGTAATGAAATGAAACTGAATACGTCAGGTACATTTTCTTACTCCACAGTGCATTACAATAATATGTGATCAGTGAATGAAGATGGGCCAAAGAAGACAGGAGCTCTGGGAAAGAGGGAAGAGCATGAGCTGTCATGTTCAAAACACCATCCATCATGTGTCAATTGCATTTTATTGGGGAAATTAGTGAATTCTTGTGGATCTTTCTAGTCACTGTATAAATCTAGCTGGTATATATTTCTAGCCTTATTCCAATAGTAGTGTTAGTTGCTCATTCGTGTCCACCTCTTTGTGACCCAGTGGACTGTAGCCCACCAGGTTCCTCTGTCCATGGGATTCTCCAGGCAAGAATACTGGAATGGGTTGCCATATTCTCCTCCAGGGGATCTTCCCGACACAAGGCCAAACCCGGGCCTCCTGCATTGCTAGATTCATTTAAAAACCCATCTTTCATCTTTTATTTCATATTTCATTGTTTGTCAATTCAATTTATATCATCAGAACAATTTTTTGAAACTTTGAAGATTTTTTAAAAATTCATTGATTTATTTGTCTGCATCGAGTCTCAGTTGTGGCATGTGGGTGCTTTGTTGCAGCATATGGGATCTTTTGTTGTGGCACACAGGCTTAGATGCCCTGTGGCGCCTGAGATCCTATTTTTCTGATCAAGGAACTGCTTTTCCAGTCCTCAGAGAACACATGGAGCAGTGTAAGGGACGCCCTTTGCTGGATGAATATGGGAAGGTACCCCCAGCCTGGCCCTCCCATTGGTAGATGGAGAGGGAGGAGAAGTCTACTGCGGTCTATCAGCTGAGCTTTCTAGCGGGTGTTTTGCAGCTGGAGTGGGAAGTTAGGTGACGGAGAAGGTTCTACCCCTTGACGTTGGAATATATGAGGAAGGGCTATAGCTGACAACGTGACCAAGAATGGTGTGACCTGGTAACTGCTGTAGCCAAAGGAACAGGGAGGGTCTGTTCAATACAATGCTTTGCTTAGTTTTCCTCGGTGGTCCATTCAGAAGAGGAATAGTACGTTAAGCTTCTTGAGAAATTTCTCATTTTTAGGAGGTTCTGGAAAATAATTTAAGAAGCCATTGGAGGTTCCCCCCCCACCCCCTTAGGGCTAACTTGAACCTGGGGTAGATGCCCTCAGGGAGACATGGTGGGTCCCGAAGCTGCTTTAAAGAGCTGGGGGTGGGGCTATTTAAAGCCAGCAGGCGAGTGGCCCACACACCCGCCTGCCCCAGCACGAACACTGCTGACAGCACTGGCTGGAATTAGATTGATGCTCAGTGGTCCCCTTGGTGCCTTAAAATTTCTCTGCAATCACTGCCCCCACGTCTCACAAGAAGGCTCTCATGTCCCAGAGAGACAAACCCAGGTTCAGAATGAAGCCAGGTGTGTAGTTTTATCAACCATTCACAGCACTGCATTTTTAGCTTATTAACATGCTATCTACTTAGTCCCAATAGGATTTTCTTTAATGTATTCACACACACCACTCAGTAACCATTAACTTCATGTTGTATGTATCACCTTAAAAACTGATATCTCACAACTAGTGGCTGTCTGTAGTCTGGTGGAACACCTTTTAAAGTCCTGGGGGCTTTAAATGCAGAAACCAATGTCCTGAGGAAGCGATGAGGGTCAAGGAGGCTCCTGCCTGACCTCTGCTGTCATGTTGCTTGTCTGTGTTCCTTTTCATTTCTCTCGTGGAGTGTCTCCTTTCACATTTTGCAGTAATGATTTGAGACATGTTCATTCTTTGAGACTCAACTTCTGCTTTTTGGAGAAATGACTAAATGCCTGAACAGAGCAGAGGTGTGGAAGGAAAGGGGGAAGGAACAAAAATAAAACTGTTCTGAGGAAAAAACCAACCCATTCTGTCTGATCACTGCGTATCAGAGGCAAGGGAAAAGAAAAATGAAAGCTGACTCCAAGGTTTTAAGCCTGGAGATGAGAGAGTATCCAATATCATCACCACCGAGAGAAAGAAATGAGCAGGAGGGTTCAATTTGAAAGCAAGATAATTTTCTCATTTTTAAAGATATAGTTTAAAGCAACATGTAGTCATCATGTCCTTGTATGATAACATATTTGGAGATAAAAAGAAAAAATAATTAGAGGTAAATTTTTGGTATACATTTTCCTGACTAGTATCAATATGTGTGTTTTAAAGTATAAATTGTATAATAATTTACCTAAAATTGTATAATCTGCTCTTTTAACACTTAACAATAAGTAGTAAACCTTCTAGGTCATTGTATGGCCTACTACAGTGACATTTTGAATAACCACATTAAAGTCCATCATGCGTATAATTTATTGTACCAACCATCTCTTGTTGAATATTAAGGTTGTTTCAGATTTTTGGCTACATTCAATTATTTTACAATAGCTATTCTTGTAGCTAAATATTTGTTCATACTCACGATTCTTTCTTTATTCATTTATTTTTCAAATACATATTGAGTGCTGAACCCCATGGGATCAAAAATAAATATGAAACCACCCCAATCCTCAAGATTCACATATTTTACAGCAGGGAAACAGACAAGTAAATAGGCTTAAACTTATGAGGCAAATGTTAGACTCTAATTCTCTGATTCCCTAGAATGTTGTTTGTTTCGTATTTAATTTAAAATGTATATCCTCAACACTGGGCAAAATATCATGATGACTTCCTTAGGTAAATTTTTAGAAGTGAAGTTGTGATTCACCATTTCAAAGTTTTCAATCCATCTTGCCCAGTTGCTCGTGGGAAACTCTGCATCAGTTTTACCCCTGGTGATGGTACAGCGGAGGTTGCCTAGTCTCCTGTGATGTCCATGCTTCCCTCTGTCTCAGGGTGATAGATCTTCCCAAGTTGCAGCTGGCACCCAGCATTCCAGCTGCAGATTAATTTCCTAGCATCCTTGAGACTAGGTATGGCCATAAGATTTGTTCTGGCCAGTGGGATGTACAGGGAAGGACATGTTTGCAACTCTGGGTCCTTACTTGATAGATCTGTACTCTGGACATCCTCCTGTTGATTCCCTTGTTGATGGCTGAGAAATGGTGATAACAGGAGAACCTGGGAAACATGCTGGGGATGGCAGAGCCAGGACAGACCCTGGGGTGTCTTCTCCTAGACTGTTATGGGAGTGAGAAATAAACTTCCATACTGTTTTTAACACATGTATTGGGTCAGCCAAAAAGTTTGCTTGGGTTTGCATGACATCTTATGGAGAAATCTGAACGAACTTTTTGGCCAACCCACTGTTTTTGTTGTTGTTACCTCGTGGCTCAGATGGTAAAGAATCTGCCTGCAATGCAGGAGACCTGGGTTTGATCCCTGGGTTGGGAAGATCCCCTGGAGGAGGTCATAGCAACCCACTGCAGTATTCTAGCCTGAAGAATCCCCATGGATGGAGAAGCCTGGTGGGCTACAGTCCATGGGTTCTCAGAGAGTCGGACACGACTGAGCGACTAAGCACAACGCACACAGGGTAGCTAAAGCTGCACCCAGTTCATATAAGCAGCATTTAAGAGAATCTCTCCCCCTAAATACTCTCCAACACCTTGCAACTTAAAACCAAAACTCTTCTCTCTCTTAATTTTTATTTCTTTAATGACGGCCCAGATTCTATCTTCTGTTATTTATATATTTGCATAGGAACCTGGAATGTCAGGTCCATGAATCAAAGCAAACTGGAAGTGGTCAAACAAGAGATGGCAAGAGTGAACGTCGACATTCTAGGAATCAGAGAACTAAAATGGACTGGAATGGGTGAATTTAACTTAGATGACCATTGTATCTACTACTGCAGGCAGGAATCCCGCAGAAGAAATGGAGTAACCATCATGGTCAACAAAAGAGTCCGAAATGCAGTACTTGGATGCAATCTCAAAAACAACAGAATGATCTCTGTTCGTCTCCAAGGCAAACCATTCAATATCACAGTTATCCAAGTCTATGCCCCAACCAGTAATGCTGAAGAAGCTGAAGTTGAACAATTTTATAAAGACCTACAAGACCCTTTAGAAGTAACACCCAAAAAAGATGTCCTTTTCATTATAGGGGACTGGAATGCAAAAGTAGGAAGTCAAGAAACACCTGGAGTAACAGGCAAATTTGGCCTTGGAATGCGGAATGAAGCAGGACAAAGGCTAATAGAGTTTTGCCAAGAAAATGCACTGGTCATAGCAAACACCCTCTTCCAACAACATAAGAGAAGACTCTACACATGGACATCACCAGATGGTCAACACCGAAATCAGATTGATTACATTCTTTGCAGCCAAAGATGGAGAAACTCTATACAGTCAACAAAAACAAGACCAGGAGCTGACTGTGGCTCAGATCATGAACTTATTACCAAATTCAGACTCAAATTGAAGAAAGTAGGGAAAACCACTAGACCATTCAGGTATGACCTAAATCAAATCCCTTATGATTATACAGTGGAAGTGAGAAATAGATTTAAGGGCCTAGATCTGATAGATAGAGTGCCTGAAGAACTATGGAATGAGGTTCGTGACATTGTACGGGAGACAGGGATCAAGACCATCCCCATGGAAAAGAAATGCAAAAAAGCAAAATGGCTGTCTGGGGAGGCCTTACAAATAGCTGTGAAAAGAAGAGAGGC
>SJYT01053841.1:0-25657 GCA_006410635.1 Cephalophus harveyi
TATGTGGAATCTGAAAAATAAGGCAAATGAATGTATATACAAAACAAACACACCTCATGGGCATAAAAAACAAGTTTATGATTACCAAAAGGAGTGGGGAGGGACAAATTAGGGGTATGGGATTAATAGATACAAACTACTATGTATAAAAAGAAAAACAACAAGAATATATTGTGTACACAGGGAATTATAGCCATTATCTTGAAATGACCTATAATGGAGTATAATCATGAAGAAATGGAATCACTATACTATACACCTGAAATTAACACAGTACTGTAAATTAACTATAATTCAGTGTAAAAAAAAAATGACATATAAACTGAACAAAATAGAGTTATGACTATTAAAGGAACATAAAAATATAGATCATATGATATGATCATATCACAATATAATGATAATTATAATTATTGCAATGCATGTACACTCATTGGAAATAAAACACATGAACCTTTATGCATGTTTTGGATGAGAAAAGTGGGCCTATATGAAAAAATACAAAGGTTTATGAAAATATAAGATGTTTTAGTAAGTGAGGAGGCATATGATATTACAAATGAAAATTTGAATATTACAGTCAAACTCCCACTTGGATTCGCAGGGACTTAAAAAGATACTTTATTGTTCATCTGAAAAACAGAAAGTAAAGCCAGGTTTTGTTACACCTTGACAGTGTTATTTCAATTAGTAAATTGAAAAACAATATGATAAAACAAGTCAAGAATCTTTAAGGAGACCTGGGTTCGATCCCTGGGTTGGGAAGATCCTCTGGAGAAGGAAAAGGCTACCCATTCCAGTATTCTGGTCTGGAGAATTCCAGGGTCCCAAAGGGTTGGATACGACTGAGTGACTTTCACTTAAACTCCAAAAAAGAAGGAAAGTCCTCTGTCTAAAACAAAATTTGTTTCTTTCATAGCACTTTGTAGGTACTTTGCACATATTATGAACTAAACAAATGTGCTGTGATTAGACTGAAGCATATTCATGTACAACATTTAGCTTTTTGCAAGAAACTGAATGCTCACCAAACAGTGTTGGACAGGGAACAAAACAAAACAAAAAACCTTATCTGATTGAAATTACAAGGAAGATAGGATAAATACAGTATCTATTTGAAATTTGGCTTCAGCATCATAGTATATTGATTTTATAATTTCCAGAGCAACTAAACAGCAAAAACACATATTATGCCACACAGTACACTGTCTGAAGTTACTTTGGTCATCACCTAAATTTCAGAGAAGAGGTAAGGGGCATAGAGACACTATCAAAGAAAATTGATTTTTTACAGCTAATAACCTGTGCTTGGTGGCAGAACACAGCATCAGAATCACCATTCTGTGTTCAGATAATTTCACCGGCCTTCCCTGCTGTTCGTCCAACACCCCCACAGTTCTCCATCTGCCGCCAGCCACCTCCTGTCCCAGACTTTCTGATGACCACACAAGTAGGTTTCAAAACGTGACCCAGTAATTTGTATGGCATCTTTGATCCTCAGCACTTTTTCTACTGCAATACAGAGATTAAAGCCTCAGGAAGGGAAAAATGGTGACATATCTTTCAGGGAAATTGAATTTTTCCTACCAGAGGTGAGAACACTTAAGGGGGCACTTTATCCCCAGTACAGCATTTCCCCTACTTTAGGAAAGCAGTTTGGCCTGGAATGGAAGCAACGTCCTCTGGACTCAACTCTCAGCCCTCCTCTCTAGCAAGGTTATTTATTACTACGTGAGCACTCTTCCCAGGTTTAGATGCAGTTAAGATGAGCACCATTAGAGAATAGGCTTAACATCTGGATTAAACCTACATAAAGTCCCCAGGCAGAGCCGCAGGCAGCTGAGCCTCAGGCAGCTGCTAGCAGTACCCTTGAGTAAAGGGATCCCCAGGTACCCATCCCCTGGTATGCATTCCCTGGTACCTATCCCCTGGTACTCATCCCCTGGGACTCATGGGCTTCACAGGTGGTGCTGGTGGTAAAGAATCTGCCTGCCAATGCAGGAGATGTAAGTGATGCAGGTTTGATCTCTGGGTTGGGAAGATCCTCTGGAGAAGGAAATAGCAACCCACTCCAGTATCCTTGCCTGGGAGATTCCAAAGACAGAGGAGCCTGGCGGGGTACTGTCCATGAGATCACAAAGAGTCAAACACGACTGAGCATGTTGCATCCACCTTCTTCCTCTCCTTCCTTCCTCTTCTGGTTCACACATTTTCTCTCAACCCACTCCCTGTGCCCCTAGACCAAGACTCCCACTCCCTGAAGCTGACATCACTCAAGAGTTGATCTGATTTAAGCAGCGCACCAAGCATGAGTTTGTGACAGACAGACTTAGTCCTCCCAGTGGTGTTGACACCCCAAATTTCCACCAACTCACTATTGACCCTGGGGGAAGTAGTCTTTAGAAGTCACCATCCTAAAGCAAAGGAAATTCAGGGAATCACTGCCATTTAACCATATTCTCTGAGCATCAGCTTCCACGAGGCCCACACCCAACTCATGAGCTTTGTAAGTGATTTTGCACCCTGGTTGACTTCTGGTAGAAATTTAGAACACCAGGATTAGCTCATTGCAAAATTGACACCAAAATCAGAATTCCTCTACTGTTCTCGGTCTTTTCCACTGTTTTAATTTCATTGTTTCATTGATGTTACCTTTGTTTCTAAATTAATTTTAAAAGTCATACTAGCCACAAATCATAACTTCAAAATCAGATAGAATGGAAAGACCCCAATATCCCCAGCTTCCCTGGGTTGTTTTTTCTTTCTTTTCAAAATAGATGACACTGGAAATTAAATTGACTTTTTTTTTTTTTTAACTTAAAATCCCAGTGCACCTCAAACTGAAGAAAAGAAACTATTAGTACTCGGGTAACCTAGAAGCCACTTTTGCAATCAACAGACGAAAAAAAAAACAACAACAAATTACTATTGTTTGCCCTGTCAAGGCTGGTTTAATAGGGTTTTCCAATACATAAATTAGAGATCTTGAAGAGTGAAGGCTGCGTGTGAAAGAGATAAATGTGCTTCAGGATCTGTGATTTGGGCAACTCTGCTCTAGAAATTAAGAGATTTTAAAGGAGCACCGGAAATGGGGTTAAGACTATATAGATATAAATGTAGATACAAATATATAGATAACATTCTGCAAATGACTTATGTTCTGGAATTTACAATTCAAGAACACTTCAAAATGATCCCTAAAATGAATTCTAACTTTCAAAAATATTTGTCTAACAGTAAAGAGAGTGAAATCTTTGCTAAACCAAGCAAGGATTGTCCCAGCAAAGAAGAAGGACCTCTGTTTGCCTCTTAGGGGCTCTTTTGTGATTACATATGATTATATACATGAAGGTAAAGAGTAATATATAATGCTCTCCTCCAAAAACCTTGTAATCAGAGCTGCTCAAATAGAAGATTCTGGGTAATTAATGCAAGGGCAGAGATATTTAATCTGGGGAAGAAATAATGTCAGCACAAGAGATAAATAAAGGTGTCCTTAAGTCTAGTTAAAATCTTTGTTCAAAACTCTGCAATGATGCTGATGAAAGGGTATTCAGTTCAGTTCAGTTCAGTCGCTCAGTCATGTCCAGCTCTTCGTGACCCCATCACCTGCAGCATACCAGGCTTCCTTGTCCATCACCAACTCCCAGAGTTCACTCAAACTCATGTCCATTGAGTCAGTGATGCCATCCAGCCATCTCATCCTCTGTCATCCCCTTCTCCTCCTGCCCCTAATCCCTCCCAGCATCAGGATCTTTTCCAATGAGTCAACTCTTCGCATGAGGTGGCCAAAGTACTGGAGTTTCAGCTTTAGCATCATTCCTTCCAAAGAACACCCAGGACTGATCTCCTTCAGAATGGACTGGTTGGATCTCCTTGCAGTCCAAGGGACTCTCAAGATTCTCCTCCAGCACCACAGTTCAAAAGCATCAATTCTTCCCCACTCAGCTTTTTTAGAGTCCAAACTCTCACATCCATACATGACTATTGGAAAAACCATAGCCTTGACTAGATGGACCTTTGTTGGCAAAGTAATGTCTCTGCTTTTTAATATGTTATCTAGGTTGGTAGCTTTATTTATTTTCTCAAAAGGAAAACATGGCTATTACCTTTTCCCTATTTGGGACAAAAAGGAAATAGAGTCCACACACTTTCTGAAAAGAGATTTCACATTTGTCTTCTCTTTCCCAGCTGGCAGTGTTGAGAGTCAGGGCACAGAAGGAAGAACATGTCCTCAAGTCTACATACATGAAGGGCTAAGTCAGGCAAAGAAGGTGCTTTTAATTAAGAACCAAGTGGTACCTTTAATTATCTCCAGTGTTTCAAATAGGAAGAGTATACTGCCTGTGATTTAAATCAGAAATCATGGATCAGAAAATTGGTTATCACAAAGTTCATATAAATTCCCAGAGCCATCTAGAGGAGAAAGAAGGAGCAGAGGAGGAACAAAAAGCAGGACTCCCTTTCTGAGCATCATTGTATGACAAGCATTCTGTTTGGTGTGTATGCTTTACACTTAGTATATGTTATGATGGTATGTCTCTACAATGAGTTCCAAGAAAGATAAAAAGACCATTCAAATTTAAAAAAAAAAAATCAATCTAAATGGAAGACTGTGGTTACATTAAACTATTAATAACTATAAACTATAAATAAAGTGTTATAATAAACTATAATTAAAGCATCATTCTCTCAGTCATTTCTGACTCTTTGCAACCCCATGGACTATAGCCCTCAAGGCTACTTTGTCCATGGAATTCTCCAGGCAAGAATACTGGAGTGGGTAGCCATTTCCTTCTCCATGGAACCTTCCCGACCTAGGGATCAAACCCAGGTCCACTGCACTGCAAGCAGACTCTTTACAGTCTGAGCCACCAGAGAAGCCAAAACTATAAACAGCAATAGCTAAGAACAGAATAGCTAAGCAATAGTTAAGAGAAGACATTTCTTCTTTTATGAATTGTTCAAGGTGTTTGTTTAACCTACTGATATATATTTGAGAGGCCTAGTATTTGGAAGGACATAGGATTATTATTTTTAAATATGACATTTATTACTCCAGTCTGAATTCCTGGGAAAACACAATTTCTCTAGTTTGAACCTCTCCAGAAGCCATGTGAATTAAGAATCATTTCTACTATGTGTTTTCACTTCAGTTTAATTGGCTTGAAGGAAGGTAGAGGAGAAAAACTGCCTCTACAAATACTGGCCACCTACATTTTACAACTGATAAATATCAGCAAAAACAATGATTCTAGGATGTTAGTATTTATAAGAGTTGCCCAAATGGTGCGTACATGTGTGCACCACATTTTAATGTGGCGGATTTGGAGAAAGGCCAAGCAGTGTGCATTCTTAAAACACCCCTGATGATTCTGATGTATACAGCTGAGATCACACCATAAAAATGCCCACTTAATGTTTGGAGGTTAACATGACACAATGACACTGGCCATAGTTACTCTTACATAGACTTTGTTCCAGCTACAGAAAAGTTGGCTAGCTCAGTCAACACTGGTTGAATTAATTAATTAATTGACCCAATGAAATCAAGACGGAAGCAAAAGTTGAGTCTGGGACATAGACTTAGGGCTGCCAACTAAGCCAGAATGCAGCCCAAGTCACAGCAACCTGAAACTTGGCTACAGACCATCCCTACTCATCCCCACTTCAACCTTTCTAACTTTTTCAAAAGAACAGCATCTATAGCAACAGCTTTTATTATAGCATCCAACTGTGACAAATTATTACTTAGCAACAAATCTGGAATTCCCCAGCTCGGCAAGGCTGGGGGGAGTTGGTGCTACATGAAGAAGGTCAGAAGCTGTCTTCTGCAGCAAGCCACACCTGTGCTCACAGCACATCTTTTCTTTCTCTCTCCTTTGCTTGGCTGAAACTAGATATTCAAAAATATCTTCCCTAATCTGGTTCTTTGCATTATGCTTTGCTGGCAGTTTGAAAATCTCTTTAACAAGTTGATAACTATGGGCCAGGTAAAAACTTTCTTGCTAAACTTTTGGCTTCCTAGAGTCCTAAAATTCTTGCAGGGACTTCCCTAGCAGCACAATGGCTAAGGCTTTGCCCTCCAATGCAGAGGGTGGAGGTTCAATCCCTGGTCGGGGAACTAAGACCCCACTTGCCTCATGTCCAAAAAAAAAAAAACCAGAACATAAAACAACAGAAGCAATATTGTAACAAGTGCAATAAAGACTTTAAAAATGGGTTTCCCTGGTGGCTCAGATGGTAAGGAATCTGCCCACAATGCAGAAGACCAGGTTCAATCCCTGGGTTAGGAAGATCCCCTGGAGAAGGGAATGGCACCCCACTCTAGTATTCTTGCCTGGAGAATTCCATGGACAGAGGAGCTTTGTGGGCTACAGTTAACAGGGTCACAAAGAGTCAGACATGACTGAATGACTAAGCACACACACACATAGTCACTATAGTTATTAATACTGACTTGTATGATTCATTGAAAAAGACCCTGATGCTGGGAGGGGTTGGGGGCAGGAGGAGAAGGGGACGACAGAGAATGAGATGGCTGGATGGCATCACCGACTCGATGCACATGAGTTTGGGTGAACTCCAGGAGTTGGTGATGGACAGGGAGGCCTGGCGTGCTGCGATTCATAGGGTTGCGTGAGTCAGACACAACTGAGCAACTAAACTGAACTGAATTGAACTATATACTAGAAATGTGCTGGGAGCAGATCTTAGTTGTTCCCTCATGTCCCCGCACCCCAAAAGCAACTCTGTTAAGTGATGGATACATTAATTAGTTTGACTGTGAAGTTCACATCAAAAAAAAAAAAATCTTTAAAAAAAATAAAAATAAAGTCTCCCTCCCAATTCCACTTCCAAAGACAGGAATAAAAATGTCAAGAAATGCATACTTCCTGGCAAGAATATGCCTGCCACTGTTCCAAAAGAACCTCCCCCTGTCCTGCTGACTCCTCTGGACAGCCCCAGTCCTGCCTTTTACGCACCTGTCTGCGCTCATGATTCAGTGAGCACACCCTTCACATTAGCACTAATGGAAAGTAGGTTTGTGCCCTGAGGAGATAATGGGCCAGCCCACCTAAAGAAATAAGGCCTGTAAATGCCTGAGGCAAATTGGTACCTGCCCAAGAAACATCTCAGCAGGTAACACTGGGGCAGTCCCACCCAGTTAAGTCAGACAGGGTACTTACCTTCCTACCCATTTTCCTTCTCCAACCTTAAACCTCAGAGAAATGGGATGCACTCCAGCTAAGCTTATCTGGAAACTTTTAACTTTCATCATCCCTCATGGAAAGAACAGGATTTTGAAAATTTAATGAAACTTCAAACCTCACTAACTGTCCCCACAGGGGCAGGCTACTGGCAATGAATCACAGGCTATCCTGCCTCATGGGAAAGGTAAGCTGACACTTGACTTGAAATCTTAGAGCCAGCCTGGGTCAACAGCTCCTGCCTGGGGCCTGTAAGGAGGTTCCTCTGTTACATTGAAAACGCAGCTCTAACAGTCATGAGAACTTGTTCTGTCACTCTGCCAACGCTCCCTCCAAGATTTATTTGTATTTATCAAGCATTTGCATCAAGCATTTCCATCTCACGTAAGCAAATGCATTAACGAGCAAATAAAGTATTTCTTCATTTTACTTTCTGCACCAGATGAACTTCTCTGACATCTGAACTTCCAGTAAATCTTCATAATATTCGGGAAAGCCAAAAAGTCAGGAAAACTAAGTCTTGATTGGAACGCAATGTGTGTATATATATATGTGCATTTCTTGACATTTTTATTCCTATCTTTGGAATATATATACACACACATATATGTACATATATTCAGAAGCAATGTACATACACAATAATATATATACAATGTATATTGTGTGTATTCAGTATATATACATAATAAATATACATAGAAACAACATAAATATGTACACAAATATATATACACACTGAGGTGATAGAAAGGACAATAATCATATTCCTGCACAGTATTTCTTAATTTTTCCAGGGAAACTTCACATCTCCTATCCTTCTCAGTACAAGCATCACCATTTCTGACCTGAAATATTTTCCAGATATTAAAATGTAATTGTAATTATTTCTATAGGAAAATGTCAGGCTGAAAAGAGCAAATTTCAATGGGCTTCCTGACAATGTTACTCTTTTAAACTAGATTTAACAAGCAGTCTTCATGAGTTCAGTGGAGAAAACCACAGTGATAAGCCTCCCTTTCTTTCCACAATAATCAACATGGAATTTCTATGACCAGTTTTCTAACTCCTGTTTTCACCAACCAGTCCTACAGACAGCTTGTTGTTCCCCAGTCTAATTTCCCAGCTGCACCCTAAGTCCACGTTGTCATCAAAGTTCACATCAACTTTTCCAATATGTGTTTCCTAACAGTAAATGGCAGTGCTAGATTTTGACAATCATGGTAGACACATAAATTTGTGACTAATAAAATAACTAGAATAATAATTACTATTTATTGAATATTTTGAGTACACAAATTATGTGCCAGGTACTGATAACTACATGCTAAAGTAACTACAATGCAAAGTAGACCCATTTCATAAAGGACCAAACTGCAGAGATGTTCAATTACATGCATAGTTTTATATGGCCAAAAAAATTAGAGATTCGAAGTAAGGTCTGTTTCATAAAAAAATACCCACACTCTTTCTAATGAATAGACAGTAGTATCAACAAATTCTTTCTTAGACTTGACATTACTAGCCAGGAAGAAGGCCTACCCAGGCTTTCTTATTTAACAGTTTTTTGTTTTAACCATGGCCATGATTACCACTGCCGCTGTTGCTACTACTAACACATCTCTTAATTACTCAAATGCTGTTAATGTTTTTACTAATTTCATGTTTGACAAACAATAATATTCAACAGGAAACTCAGCACACAATCAAGTGTGCCTACACAAACACTCTGAAGATGTTTCAGAAATTCTTAGAAGAATGATCTTGATATCATTTTGGCCAAGCTTCATTGAAAGCATCCATGATAGATGCTCACTGTGTTATTTATGACATTTTTGTTGCATGATTTGTTGCTGTTTTTGTTGTATGTTTTTAAACTTGCTTCCCATCTCCTCCCTATCCCACTGACTAGGTACTAGACAGTGTTTTGCCCTAGCGGAAGTTCAGCAAATGTTTGTTTGATTTGACTCGAACCATTAAATATACAGTCATTCTCTGAAATGCATAGATGGGTGAAATAATCCATCCAGCGAGCTGTTAATCTGCTAAACTATCAGTTAAAGGCACAGCCACCCATAACAGCAATCATTAAAGACTACTAAATCATTTATCTTGAAGTCTGTAAAACAGATTTCTGTTGGCAGACTTGAACAGCTCAAAGCACCTGCGATATGAATGAATAGGTCAATAATCCATACATTAAATGGTCACTGAGTACTAAAACTCTTTGAAATGATAGGCCATTAGGGCTAAGTCAGTTTCTTTTAGAGATTTAAAACTCACTTTCCAAATAGTCTCTAGATATGAATTTCTGTGGATGAATTGAGAAAGTATGTGTTCATTCTTTTACTCAGAAAGTATGTATTGAATACCTGCCATATCAATGCAACACAATTTATGAAGTGTATAAGAAAAGAATGTTGTCCTTAAAGAGCTTCCAATCTAGTTGAAGTATCATCTAAGTAGGTGATAGTATAGCAATTTTTTATTATTTGTGAACTTTTCAAAATATTTTTATAATCTTTTGACCCCTTTAACTCATTTCTCCACCAATACCTCCCATCTCTGGTAAATACCAATTTGTTTTCTGCATCTATGTACTTGGTTTCTTTTCTGTTTGTTTTAGATTCCACATGTAAGAAAGATCATATGGCACTGTCTTTGTTTGATTTATTTCACTTACCATAACCATATTGTTGCAAGTGGCAAAATTTCATTCTTTTCATTGTTAGAAGACTATTGCTTCTTGGCAGGAAAGCTATGACAAACCTAGACAGCATGTTAAAAAGCAAAGACGTCACTCTGCCAACAAAGGTCTGTATAGTCAAAGATATGGTTTTCCACTAGTCTTGTACAGATGTGAGAGTAGGACCATAAAGAAGGTCTGAATGCCTAAGAATTTATACTTTTGAACTGCAGTGCTGGAGAAGATTCTTGAGAGTCCCTTGGACAGCAAGCAGATCAAACCAGTCAATCTTAAAGGAAAACATCCCTGAATACTCATTGGAAGGACTGATGCTGAAGCTGAAGCTCCAATACTTTGGCCATCTGATATGAACAGCCAACTCATTGGAAAAGACCCTGATGTTGGGAAAGACTGAAGGCAGAAGGAGAAGAGGGTGACAGAGGATGAGACGTTTGGATGGCATCACTGATTCAATGGACATGAACTTGGGCAAACTTAAGGAGATAGTGAGGGACGGGGAAGCCTGTCATGCTGCAGTCCATGTGATCACGAAGAGTCGGACATGACTTGGTAACTGAATAACAACAACAATGGCTGAATAATATTCATTTATAAATACATAGGCTTCCCAGGTGGTGCTAATGGTAAAGAACCTCCCTGCCAAAGCGGGAGATGAAAGAGACACAGGTTTCATCCCGGGTCAAGAAGATCCCCTGGAGGAGGGCACGGCAATCCACTCCAGGATTCTTGCCTGGAGAATCCCACGGACAGAGGAGCCTGGTGGGCTATAGTCCATAAGGCTGCAAAGAGTCGGGCACAACTGAAGCAACTTAGCACGTGCACACACACACACACAATTATGCCACAATTTGTTTTCCATTCATCTGTTAATGGACACTTAGGTTGTTTCCTTATCTTAGCTGTTGTAAATAATGCTGTAATAAACATGGGGGTGCATTTTGCTTTTCAAGTTAGTGTTTTCCTTTTCTTATGATAAAGGTCCAGAAATGGAATTCCTGGATCATATAGTAGTCCTATTTTTTATTGTTTGTGGAACCTCCATACTACTTTCCAAAGGGGCTGTACCACGTTACATTCCCACCAAGAGTGCACAAGGGTTCCCTTTTCTTTATATCTTTGTCAATACTTATTTCCTGTCTCTTTGATAATTGCTATTTTAATATGTGTGAGGTGATATCTCATTGTAGTTTTGATTTGCAGTTCTCTAGTGATCAGTGATGTTGAGCAGTTTTTCCTGTACCTATTGGCCATTTGGATGGCTTCTTTGGAAAAATGTTTATTCAGATCTGCCCATTTTTTCATCAGATTTTTGTTATTAATTTCTTTATATATTTTAGACGTTAACTCCTTATCAGGTATGTGATTTGCAAATACCTTCTTCCATTCATAGGTTGCCTTTTTATTTTGTTGATGGATCCTTTCACTGTCCAGAAGCCCACTTGAGTGTGTTTGATTTTTTTTTTATTGCTTTTATTTTTGGTATCAGATTCAAAAAGTCATCACTAAGAAATAAGTAAAGGAGCTCATCACCTACCTTTTCTTCTAAAAGTTTTAATGCTTCAGGTTTTATGATCAAATCTTTAATTCACTGGGATTAGTTTTGTGGATGGTGTGGGATGGTGGTCCAATTTCATTATTTTTTATGTGGCTGTCCAATTCCCCAGCACCACTTATTGAGGAGACTATTCTTTCTATAGGATATATTCTTTGTTCCTTCATTATAAATGACTTAACCATATATGCATGGTTTTTTCCTGGGTTCTCTATTTTGTTTTATTGATCCATATGTATGTTTTTATGCCAATATCATAGTTTTAATGGCCATAATCTTTTAATATACTTTGAATTCAGACAGTCTGATACTTCCATCTTTGTTCTTCTTTCTGAAGATTGTTTTGAGAAAAAAAATTCAAGTAAAGAATGAACTATAGACTTCCAAATCAAGTAATATGGCAAATAAATATACTGAGAATTCCTTTCTTTATGAAACATCTAGAAACACTGGATGAAATATAATAAACACCCTTTGAAACATAGCTGAGATCATAAAATGTAAAGAAAATATCAAGAGACTGAAAAAAAAAAAATTGAAAACCAGTATAGTAGCCAGATATAGATTTGGCTTCTCTTGGGCGTTTACTCTTATCTGTAACTTAATTTTAGATTTCATCTTTCCTTTAACAACAACCTCCAGGGAAATAGGACCTTGTCAGTGGGCTCTACAGCAGCCTACCAGGCTCTTTTGTCCTGGGATTTTTCAAGCAAAAATATTGGTGCTGCCATTTCCTTCTCCAGGGAATCTTCCTGACCTGGGGTTCAAATCCGTGTCTCCCATGTCTCCAGCATTGCAGGCAGATTCTTTACCCACTGAGCCATTGGGGTAAGCAGGGCTTACCCACTAAGCCCCCTAAAGAGCTATACTCTTAACAAAAAACAATAGGCTTAATCTGAAAGATAAGCTTAAACAATTGCTCTAAAAGCAACACAAAGGAATGGAAATTAGGAAAGAGAAATTAAGATACATGAAAGACAGAATGAGAGGCTCCAACATAAGTCAAATTGGATTTCTAAAAGAAAATAATGAGAATAGAAAAGCAATATTTGTAGAAATTATGAGTAAGAATTCTCCAAAATTGACTCTATAGATAAATGAATTCAAAGACTAATAACAACAATAGAAGACAAAAGGTACAGCCATGTTTGAGTGTTACAACTGCATGTTTGAGTTCCACCTGCAAAATTTATATATTAAAATCCTAACTCCCAATATAATGGTATTTGGAGGAAATTAGGTTATTAGTTGTGCAATGGCACCCCACTCCAGTACTCTTGCCTGGAAAATCCCATGGATGGAGGAGCCTGGTAGGCTGCAGTCCATGGGGTCGCTACGAGTCGAACACAACTGAGCGACTTCGCTTTCGCTTTCGCTTTTTCATCCCTTCCCTCATATGAGGATACAAGGAGAAGATGATAGTCTGCAAGCCAGAAGAGGACCTTCTCCAGAACCTAACCATGCGACCACTCTGATCTCTCATACTTCCAGCCTCCAGAACTGCCAGAGATAATTTTCAATTGTTTATAAGCAACTCAGTCTAATGGTATATTGTTATAACAGACCAAACTGATGGAATGATGTAGTTTAGTTCAGTCACTCAGTCATGTCCAACTCTTTGTGACCCCAAGGACTGCAGCACAGCAGGCCTCCCTGTCCATCACCAACTCCCGGAGCTTGCTCAAACACATGTCCATCAAGTGGGTGATGCCATCCAACAATCTCAACCTCTGTCGTCCCCTTCTCCTCCTGCCTTTGATCTTTCCCAGGATCAGGGTCTTCTCCAGTGAGTCAGTTCTTCACATGAGGTGGCCAAAGTACTGGAACTTCAGGTTCAGCATTAGTCCTTCCAATGAATATTCAGAGTTTATTTCCTTTAGGATTGACTGGTTTGATCACCTTGCAGTCCAAGGGACTCTCAAGAGTTTTCTCCAACACTACAGTTCAAAAGCATCAATTCTTTGGTGCTAAGCTTTCTTTATAGTCCAACTCTCACATCCATACATGACTACTGGAAAAACCATAGCCTTGACTAGATGGACCTTTGTTGGCAAAATAATGTCTCTGCTTTTTAATGTGCTGTCTAGGTTGGTCATAGCTTTTCTTCCAAAGAGCAGGCATCTTTTAATTTCATGGCTGCAGTTACCATCTGCAGTGATTTTGGAGCCCAAGGAAATAAAGTCTGTCACTGTCTCCGTTGTTTCCCCATCTATTTGCCATGAAGTGATGGGACCAGATGCCATTAGTTTTTTGAAAGTTGGGTTTTAAGACAACGCTTCCACTCTCCTCTTCACTTTCATCAAGAGGCTCTTTAGTTCTTCTTCACTTTCTGCCATAGGGTGCTGTCATCTGCATATCTGAGATTATGGATATTTCTCCCTGCAATCTTGATTCCAGCTTGTGCTTCATCCAGCCAGCATTTCTCATGATGTACTCAGCATATAAGTTAAATAAGCAGGAAGACAATATACAGCCTTGATGTAGTCCTTTCCCAATTTGGAACCAGTCTGTTGTTCCATGTCCAGTTCTAACTGTTGCTTCTTGACCTGCATACAGATTTCTCAGGAGGCAGGTAAGGTGGCCTGGTATTCCCATCTCTTGAAGAATTTTCCACAGTTTGTTGTGATCTACACAGTCAAAGGCTTTGGTGTAATCAATAAAGCAGAAGTAGATGTTTTTCTGGTATGGTATTCTGAGTGAGGTAATAGCTTTACGTATACAAAGAAAATAACTGTCTGCCTAGAATTGTATACATAGCTAAAAAGAACAAGAGCGAATTAGAAGAACTGACAGGCAACAAAGTATATCAAAAGAACATTTAAAACATACACTTTAAAAGCGAGAAGCATGATCTCAGAAGGAAAGTCTGAGATGCTAGGAGTAGTGAATAAGGAATCTGGCAAGTATGTGGATAGATCTAATCAGATTTTATAAAACATTTGATTTGGGGGATATAGAAATAGGTGAGAATTAAAATACTGGATAACAATAATATACAATATGGGAAGGGCATAGTCATGTTTAAAAACATCTGAGGTTATTTCATTGTTCATGAAAAAAGTAGGGATATTAAATTTAAATGTTAGTAAACTTTAATAGGCATATTAAAATTTTTAGGGGATCTCTCAAAGAGGAAGAGTGTACATAACTTCAAAAACAATGGGAGTAGGGAAAACAAACTGAAAACTCAAAGGAAAAAAATAAATACAGCTTTAGATTATATAGAAAAATTATATAAAACATAAGGACTCAGAAATGTTTAAAATAAAAGGTTAGAAAAAGGATCTATCACTCAAGTATTAGCCAGAAGAAAACTAGACTAACATGAGAAAAAAGTAAATTAAGAAAAAAGAGTATTTTAGGAATAAAGAAAATGATTACTATATAATAATGAAAGTTTTGATTCATGAGGAAGGTTTACCAATTTTAAACTTGTAAGCACCTAATCTCAACATGTATGAGGCAAAAAATTGACAAAACTGAAAGGAGAAATTGACAAATCCACCACAGTAGTGAGGAATTTTAATATACCTCTCTCAGAAATTGATAGATAAACCAGACAGAAAATGAGTAAGGCAGTGGAAGATTGGAAAAAACTATAAACTACTTTGATTTGACTGACATAAATAGAACTCTGCATATAGCAACTCAAGACCTAGAGATACTTTATGATAATTAGCCACATAATGGGCCAAAAGCAAATCTCATTAAATAGCAAAGAATCATTATAATAAAGTCTATGTTCCCTGGCCACAGAGCAACTAAATTAAAATC
The DNA here is from genome assembly GCA_006410635.1 of Cephalophus harveyi. Classification (NCBI taxonomy): domain Eukaryota; kingdom Metazoa; phylum Chordata; class Mammalia; order Artiodactyla; family Bovidae; genus Cephalophus; species Cephalophus harveyi. The sequence goes on from SJYT01053841.1 coordinate 15,245, forward strand.
AATAACAAGGCAAAACTATAGAGACAGAAATCATATCAGTTGTTGCTGGAGGCTGGGGTATAGAACAGGAGATTGATTACAAAGGGACATGAGGGAATTTTGTGGGGTGATGGAAATAATCCATATTTGATTTTAGTAATGGATTCATGACTATATATATCTGTCAAAACTCATCAAACTTTAAACCTAAAATGGATAAATGCTGTTGGAGGATGATGATAGAAAACTCTTATTCTGCTTTCTTGCCGACATCATTCTTCTCAAAATATTTTTTCTAATACAAAATAATAGTCTATAATTTTCTCATCTCAGTTACAATCCTAGAAGTAGAATTTGAGTCAGTTCTAGTGAGGTGGATGAATCTAGAGCCTGTTATTCAGAGTGAAGTCAGAAAGAGAAAAGCAAGCATTGTTTATTAACAGATATATGGAATCTGGAAAATGGTACTGAGGAACCTATCTGCAGGGCAGCAGGAGAGGCAATAGGGCGTCCCTGGTGGACTGGTTGGTAAAGAGTCCGCCTGCACTGCGGGAGATCAGGGTTCAAACCCTGGGTGGGGAAGGTCCCGTGGAGAAGGAAATGGCAACCCACTCCAGTATTCTTGCCTGGGAAATCCCGTGGACAGAGGAGCCTGATGGGCTACAGTCCACAGGGTCGCAAAGAGCCAGACACGACTGAGCGACCGGCTCAGAGACACAATAGCAACACAGACATAGAGAACATGCTTGTGGACACTGCGAGAGAAGGAGAGGGTGGACAAATTGAGAGAGTGGCACTGAAACAGATCCATAAACGAGACAGCTAATGGGAAACTGCTGTCTAACCCAGGGAAGTCAACCCAGTGCTCACTGATGACCTAGAGGGGTGGGATGGGTTGGACGATGGGAGAGAGGTTCAAGAGGGAGAGGACACGTGTATACTTACAGCTAATTCACATTGTATGGCAAAAACCAACACAACATTGTAAAACAATTATCCTCCAAATAAAACAATTTTAAAACTCAAAAGTACATTACTAGCAAGAAAATCTAAGTACGTTAGGAGTTTTTTGTTGTTGAATCATTGACAAGTTTATTCTGGAAATACCAAGATGGTGATTCAACACACACATTTCTGCTATGAACATACATCTTCGAAAGGCTTTCCTTATTTAGAGGAAGCTCTTCCAGAGCGTTTTGTCTAAGATAGTAATTATTATAATTTGTTTTTCTTGTTTTAAAATCAATACATGTTATTGTAGAGATATTATAAAGTATAGATAAGCAAAAAGAAAATATTAACTACACAAAAATCAAACTCAAAGGAAACCACTTAAAACTGCTGTAGTTTTCCCTGCTTATTTACACACATATTTCTTGCTTAATGTCCTTGTTTTTTTTAATGAGTCTCTGAAATGACACAAATGATCCACTGACTTGGCATCACATATATTTGTGCTATATCTACATTTTACCCCTAGAACAGAAGAAAATGATCCCATATCCAAAGTGCATGCTAAGTTGCTTCAGTCATGTCTGACTCTTTGTGACTCTTTTGACAGTACCCCACCAAGCTCCCCTATCCATGGGATTCTCCAGGCAAGAATACTGAAATGGGTTGCCATGCCCTCCTCCAGGGAATCTTCTCAACCCAGGGATCAAATCTGCACAGTTGTTGCACAAAACCCCACACTCAGAGTGTCACCATCTTGAAATTCTTGATAATTTTATCTTTGAATTTAACAAATGAAGGCTATTGAAACAATGGAGCACGTTCTGGGGCCTTAGATATTTATCTACCAGCTCACACTGCCTCCTCACCTTCCCAGCAACAATTATCAAGTGCAGGCTCCTTACCCCAGACCTAGGAACGGCCCTCTGGCATCAACTGGGCCTAAGCACTGATCCAGGGAAGGCTGAAGCTGGGCACACAAGCACCAGACTGCAGGATGGAGTGCAGAATGACTGGGAGGGTCTGCACTCACCCTGTAAGTATTCTTGGGCTCAAAGGAGCACATTAATAGCAAATTTTTAAAATCAACCAAGACAAAGAGTGTGAAAGAAAGGGGCAATCTATTTTCCTGCTGTTTGAAAAGATGCCCACATTTTTATATTGTACCAGACCCCACAAATGATGTAGCCAGCCTTGTATACTGCACATACTCATCCTCCTACCACTCCCATGCCCACACTCACAGTACCAGCTGGCCTAACTTTATTTAGGTGTTCAGTCAGGCCATGCACCTAATCTCACGCTTATGCCTTTCCTGCTTCTACGCACACTACTCCATCTGTTCAAATATCCCTTTCAGTGAAGCCTTCCCTGACCATTGTCACACCAAGGCTATATGAACTGTCCCTGCCACATACCCAAACAGGGCTCCCTTTCTCCCTGTCCAGCTGCTAATGCAATATACATAATTGCTCATTCAATTGTCTCTATTGCTATCCCTATGTGACTGTGGGCTTTGGAAGGACAGAACTGGGGTTGTTTTTCCCCAGCCAACTAGCATGGGCTAATGAGTGGGTTTTAAATTTCTGTAGTATGCCCCAATTTTCCAAACACTTGCATCTTTTATCTCATTTCTTCAAACAGATGCATACACACACCTTCAACAAACTTATGTGATTATTTTTATTTGATATTATTTATTCTATTTATTTTTGATGAAGCAAAGAAGCTACATTGAAGTTAAATGATTTACCTAGGGCCACACCAGTTATGGCATTATAGAAATTAAAATGAAAACTAGCATTCATTGAGCTCTCAGTATATGCTGACTTTGTTTAAAGAACTTTACTCATGTGAAAGCACTTCAAGCTCACCACTACGCTGCATTGGTAGGTACTGTTATTATACTACTTTGTAAACAGGAGATTGTGAGAGATTAAGTGACTCACCCAAATCTACAGAAACGGTGAGCGTCAGGACCAAGCTGATCACCAGCTATCCAGCTGCAGGGCTGTACTATTTCCCAGCATGCCACAAGTCTCTTACATGGAACTGAACATGTGACTTAGCTTCTGTTCTCAAAGGGATCAACCAAGTATGGAAATGTGATATAAATATATATTTCATGATATAAGTATATTGTATCCAAATTCATCCATAGATAGTCAATGCTCTAGAAATGGGGAAAAAAAAAAAAGGTTTACTCTCTATTCTACCTGGTTTCCTTTAGATAGAAACCTCTATAAGCACAGGGATCACATCCAGCCTGCTCATTATACATCCCTCCGGCTTTACAAAAGGACTGTCATACAGAAGGACCTTATCAGTCATGATGGCATATGTCCAAAAGAACAACATACCTGTTGTCCCACGTAGTTAGAAAGAGATGCACAGAGCACAGAGAACTATCCATAGAGAACTTAGGCTGACTCTGAAGAATGACAATAACTTTGGTAAGTGGTGGGATCATGGGCATTTTAGGTGATAAAAACACAGTGAGCAAAACCACACTTGAGGACAGAAGCATACTTGACTAGGCATCCACCCACCTATTTAAAATGAAAAGACAGATTCCTTGGGAGGACCAATGAGAGGATAGATTGAAGCAGTGTTTGGAACCCAGCTGTGCTGGGACTAAATGCCAGAATAAGAAAGTTAGTCTTTATTCCCTAGACTCTGGGACATCTTTACTATCTTTGAGTACAAGTGTGCTACAGTATTCTTTTCAGAAGATTAACATAGCACCTATGTATGAGACAAATTAAATAAGGCTAAGATTAAAGACTGGAAGACAAATGAAGAGGCTTTTAACTGTGGAGGATTGAAACAACAGGACCTAAAAGTGGGGAGAAGTAAAGAAAAGCTCAGATTTAAGAAACATTACAAAGGTGTCACAGGGCTAGGTTATGAAATGGAAACGTGCTCTTTTTCCGCAAGCAGGTAGACAAAACAGAGGCATAGGAAGGGTGAATCAAAGGAAAATCTGGAAATTGCCAATCATATTTCAAATAGTAACAATATTGATGATGAGCAGTTATTTAAAGTCTACCAACCCAACCTCTGGCAGTAATCTTTCAACTACACCTCAGCACCTCTTTTCAAATCCATCTGTTCAAAAGAACATTTTTTCCCAGAAATACCACAATCAGTGCCTCTGCATGGAATATGTGAGTTTAAATTAGAGAATTAAAAAGCTGCTGTTATCTGATGACAATTCAAACAGGGTAGATAGCCACCTTATTTCACCTCTTTGTAATTGCAGGTACTGCTGCTGGTATGGTGCTCCATAGCCATTTTCCTCTTTCTCTCTGTTCCAGGTAAATAGCAAACCACAAAACAAAGATGTTTTCTTAATTTAACACAGACCCATTGTCCCTTAGTAATGAGACTTCAACCTGACTTTCAGACATGGATAAGATACTATTAGCATAAGATAAAATTTGTGACTGATTAGTCCTCTGAATTTGTTTAAAAAGTGTCAGCCAGTGTTATGCTAAACTGTCACCTAATTTTCAAACAAAATACTTGATCTCTTATTTCAAGTCCTTAGGTATATGTCTACACAATATAGGATACACTAGAATTAAAATTTAACCTCGTTTTCATTTCTAATCTCATTTGATTATGTTCTAAGGGTTTTAAAGCATAAATAGATTTCCTTTTTTAGAAATGCAAGATGGGGTCCACCCATTAGCATTCACCTGGATTCTGAATCATTAATGAATTATCTTGAATGCACTAGCCCTCATACAAATAAAATATTATTTCTGCCCCAGGGAAGCACTTTCCACTCTACACAGAAGACATAGTACTACAACAAAGTAAATATTAAAGCTTAATGTTTCAAATCATTATTGTAAGTTGAGAACATGAGGGGGTAGCTGCAGAATAGATTTTGACTGTGTCAATATTAAAGTCATATGTATATTTATAAATCTATATCTAGATATGTAGATATCTCTCTATAGTAAATAGATACACATATGTACATACATGACAGGACACTCAAAAAAGGATAATTCATGTCCAACTGGAATGCAAAAAGACAAAACCCTTTCCCGTAAAGGCTTTAAAAACCTTTTGTTACCACAGCATGGAAAAAGCAGCCATCTCAATAACAGAATGCTAACCTCTGCAAAATGAGAAAGCAAATTATAGGGATATTGGTTGAGAAACATAGAGATGCAGCAACCATTAACAAGTTAAACAAGTAAGAATTCAACAACAAAGCATGTGTCAAAGACAAGACTTATGAATATGCATCCTTGCTTTTACCCTCCCCATTGAAAAAAAAAATCTGTCTTCTCTCATTCAGCTTTTCTTCCTCTCTGATCTCCTAAGGACTTAACAGGGTCTGTTTGCCAGACCACTTACTCTGGAGTTACTCTGGAGACTAGGTATAATAAAGAATTTTAAAAGAACTGTGTGCTCTGAAGGGCCCCATCCTTGGTTTCCTGCTCTGTTATAGGCTCCTAGAAATGTTTCACAAATTGAACAAGGGACCCCCACACTTTTATTTTGCAAGGGGGTTCACAGTTATGTGAGCTTCCCTGGTGGCTCAGATGGTAAAGAATCTGCCTGCAATGCGGGAGACCTGGGTTCGATCCCTGGGTTGGGAAGATCCCCTGGAGAAGGGAACGGCCACCCGGCCCAGTATCCTGGCCTGGAGAAAGTTGGTTCTGATCGCACCGAGTGGAAAAATCCAGAAGCAGCAATAGTAGTTAGTACACAACACACATACACCTGGACAGGACAAGCCATACCCAACAGATATCAGTGGCTTGCTAGTCAGGTCAAGGGCAATTTCCAAGAAAGCCCCAGAAGACACACAGCCTCTGTCCTGTGGCCCTGAGGCCACCCATGCCTTCCCCTACACCCACACCTTCCCCACTTTGAATGGAGGATGGACCTCTGAGAGAGAATAACAGCAATAAACAGCTTGAACTTTTAACTGAATATTTATTCAAAATAAAAAACCAAGATAGTTTTACAAGTTTAAGTTTTGCCCACCATTTTCAGGTTTAAATCTCAAAAGCAAAGGAACATCACTTATGGAAAGTAAAATTTTTCTTGTATTTTTCCCATCTAAATCATCACTATGTAAATTTTGACCCCTTTACAGAAGCAAAACAGTACACACTCAAAATGAACTATTTCAGATTCAAGGGCTTGCCTTCTCACCCATGAGTTGCCCATGAATATTTTAGGTGTATACGCCCTAGTTTGAGACTCTCTTTGGTTAAGCATTCTGGAAAAAAGTGTGGTCAGAATACCAGTTTGGGTAGTAGGGGCTATTTTGTCCTCTTTCAGCAATCATCTGGACATGTGGACATGGAGCTCTGGAATAGGGATCTCTACAGGGATGCTTGGCAATAAACTAAGACGATCCAGAAAATATGTAAAATATACATTTCAGAGCAGATTTTTTCAAATATACCAGATGGTTAGTCATTGTTTTTTTTTCAAAGTTCCTCATAAAAACATATGAAATACTTTCCTTCTCTTTAGATTAAGCCTACTCAACCATAACAGATGACATGATCTCTATTTAGGAAAACGTTTCATTACTTCAACATAATATATACGGCTATAAAATGCCCCTTTCTTATGAAATTTAGAGGTGAACTCGCTGGTGTTACTCTTCTTCTTCTGTTTCTCCCTCCTACACTCCCCTTCTTCACCAAGAACTTCCCTCACCTGTTACCCCTTCTGTCTTATGTAGGCCGTTTGGTGGCCTCGTGTGCTGTACTTTACTAAATGAGAAGAGAAGGTAGTGGGAAAGATGACAGAAAGCTTTGATGGAAAGTTATTTACAGTTTACTTGGGAGTTCAAAGCCAAGAAAAATTGAGGCTGATTTTGATCACAGGGGATAACAAATGTTAAGCCCAAAGTGCTACACTTAGCATACAGTAGGTAGTCTAAAGTGTCAGTCACATTCATTATTTTGCCCTAATCATAAGGGTCATTTTGCCAGCAATATCTGTACTGGAGCCTCAGCACTCTCTCCGCAGCCATTTTTGTGTGCCCACTGAATGAATATTTTTTTAAGAGTGCCAAAAATGCCCAGGAAGATCCAGAACAAATGTAAGGCTATGAAAAGTAAGGTTCAGAGAGTTTGTATCCTGGTCTTAGGGTATGTGTCTCCTTATAACTTAATAGAGTTTCTCAATTTTTTTATCCTTATAAAAGCACCATGAAGACATAGACCATGTCTATCTGGTTCATTATCACATCCTGCTGCTGCTAAGTCACTTCAGTCGTGTCCGACTCTGTGCGTGTACCTAGGAAAGCACATAGTAGGCACTTCGTAAATATGTATTAGATGAATAGGCAAATCCAGCACATAACAGATTCTGACATTTAAAATCACATAGCCCAGTTCTTTTCACAGGGGCCCAGGGAGTTGCCCAAGGTCAATGAAATATGGAACTAACCCTAAAAGTAATGGATTTCTATGTCCCACTGCACAGATCCCTGAGTTATTAGCACTCTCTCCAACTGAAATAACATGAACATAATTTTCTTCCCAATTATTCTGGCTGAGGGATATACAAAAGGCTTCAGTGAGTGGATGATTTACGGCACAGCTTCTGGGAGAGTCTGGAAGCACCATGGGGCAACTGCTAAAGGTCTTATGATAATTAAATCAAGAAGTCAAGAGACCCCTGGAGGCCCACACGGTAGGCAGGGGGATTGCCCTCCTGGAGGAGGGCACTCTGCTGACGTCCATTATATAAAAGATCCTTAGGCAAGCAGTAATGAAAGCAAATACAGGAAAGGAAAAGTACCTCTGGTTTCTTATTGTTTCCAAAGTTCTCATTGACATTGACCTCTAACAAAGCCTTCCGTTTGACTGAATATTTTCCTCTCCTATTGTAGCAAAGTGGACAAATCACATCCCCAAACTCTCACATAAGATCTTCCACAACTCACAATGGGATCATGTCCAAATAAACCCACTGTAAGTTGAAAATATCATTAAGTCAAAATGCATTTAATACACCTCACCTACTGAACTTCCCTGGTGGCTCAGACAATGAAGAATCCACCTGCAATGTGGCAGACCCAGGTTCAATCCCTGGGTGGGGAACACTCCTTGGAGAAGGGAATGGCTATCCACTCCAGTATTCTTGCCTGAGAATTCCATAGACAGAGGAGCCTGCAGGGTTGTATGTCCATGGGGTTGCAAAGAGTTGGACGCTACTAAGTAACTAACACATACTGTCAAATCTACTGAATATCTTAGCTTAGCTTTGCTTCAGAACACCTACATTCGCCTGCAGTTGGGCAATATCATCTAACACAAAGCCTATTTCATAATGTAGTGTTGAATATCTCACATAATTGAACACTGTACTCAAAATGAAAAACAAAAAGGTCATGTGGGTACAGAATGGTTATAAGTGTACACATTGTTTGCCCCTGTGATTGTGACTATGAAGCTGACTGGAAGCTGCAGCTCACTGCTGTGGCCCAGCATCATTAGCCCAGGAAAAGATCAAAATCCAAAATGCGAAGCATGGTTTCCACTAAATGCATATTTCTTTCACACCATCATAAAGTTCAAAACCATTGGAAGTTGGGGACTTTCTGGACTACAAAAATGGCAACATCCTTTGCATCCCTCTAACTTAACTAAACCTTTCATGAGGACCCTCCTTTCCTTGGGAACTGGGCTGATGGAGGAAAGTAGAAAGGGAGAGATCATTGAAGGAGGAATTTTAAACTAATAAAGATTTCTTTAAGCATTTTTTAGAATTTCTGAAGGTCTCCTTTGGAAAAATACTCAACCTCTCAGGTTTTCTTTATGATACACCACATTTTTTTAGAGAAGGTGGCTTGTGGGTATAAAGAGTAGCTTACAAGTCCTCAGTGTTACTGGTTGGGGCATAGACTTGGATTACCATGATATTGAATGCTTTGCCTTGGAGATGAAGAGAGATCATTCTGTCGTTTTTGAGATTGCATCCAAGTACTGCATTTCGGACTCTTTTGTTGACCATGATGGCTACTCCATTTCTTCTAAGGGATTCCTGCCCACAGTAGTAGATATAATGGTCATCTGAGTTAAATTCACCCAGTCCAGTCCATTTTAGTTCTCTGATTCCTAAAATGTCGACATTCACTCTTGCCATCTCCTGTTTGACCACTTCCAATTTGCCTTGATTCATGGACCTGACATTCCAGGTTCCTATGCAATATTGCTCTTTATAGCAGCAGACCTTGCTTCTATCACCAGTCACATCCACAACAGGGTATTGTTTTTGTTTTGGCTCCATCCCTTCATTCTTTCTGGAGTTGTTTCTCCACTGATTTCCAGTAGCATATTGGACACCTACTGACCTGGGGAGTTCCTCTTTCAGTGTCCTATCATTTTGCCTTTTCATACTGTTCATGGGGTTCTCAAGGCAAGAATACTGAAGTGGTTTGCCATTCCCTTCTCCAGTGGACCACATTCTGTCAGACATCTCCACCATGACCCGACCATCTTGGGTTGCCCCGCGGGCATGGATTAGTTTCACTGAGTTAGACAAGGCTGTGGTCCTAGTGCAGAGAAGGCAATGGCACCCCACTCCAGTACTCTTGCCTAGAAAATCCCATGGACAGAGGAGTCTCGTAGGCTGAAGTCCATGGGGTCGCTAAGAGTCAGACACGACTGAGTGTCTTCACTTTCACTTTTCACTTTCATACATTGGAGAAGGAAATGGCAACCCACTCCAGTGTTCTTGCCTGGAGAATCCCAGGGACGGGGGAGCCTGGTGGGCTGCCGTCTATGAGGTCGCACAAAGTGGGACACAACTGAAGCGACTTAGCAGCAGTAGCAGCAGTGGTCCTAGTGTGATTAGATTGACTAGTTTTCTGTGAGGATGGTTTCAGTGTGTCTGCCCTCTGATGCCCTCTTGCAACACCAACCATCTTACTTGGGTTTCTCTTACCTTGGGCGTGGAGTATCTCTTCACGGCTGCTCCACCAAAGCACAGCCGCTGCTCTCCAGCCACCGCCCCTGGCCTCAGGCACAGCCATTATAGCGGACTGGAATGCAAAAGTAGGAAGTCAAGAAACACCTGGAGTAACAGACAAATTTGGCCTTGGAATGCGGAATGAAGCAGGGCAAAGACTAATTTGCCAAGAAAATGCACTGGTCATAGCAAACACCCTCTTCCAACAACACAAGAAAAGGCTCTACACATGGACATCACCAGATGGTCAACACCGAAATCAGATTGATTATATTCTCTGCAGCCAAAGATGGAGAAGCTCTATACAGTCAACAAAAACAAGACCAGGAGCTGACTGTGGCTCAGATCATGAACTCCTTATTACCAAATTCAGACTCAAATTGAAGAAAGTAGGGAAAACCACTAGACCATTCAGGTATGACCTAAATCAAATCCCTTATGATTATACAGTGGAAGTGAGGAATAGATTTAAGGGCCTAGATCTGATAGATAGAGTGCCTGATGAACTATGGAATGAGGTTC
>SJYT01053841.1:25718-47744 GCA_006410635.1 Cephalophus harveyi
TGGATGGCATCACTGACTCGATGGACGTGAGTCTGAGTGAACTCCGGGACTTGGTGATGGACAGGGAGGCCTGGCATGCTGCGATTCATGGGGTCACAAAGAGTCGGACACGACTGAGCGACTGAACTGAACTACAAGTCCTCAGTGTGATGGAGCTAAGGGGTGGGGCTTGATCAGCAGAGGGTCCTCTGGGTCCTGTCAGTAGGACAGCCCTGGGCCCTGAGTTCCCATGTGGTAACCTGCCTTCCATGAGGGGGCAGCACTGCGCTGGGGTAGCAATTGGAATCCTTGATCAAGTTTCCCATCTCTGGTTGAGAAGAGCCCCAAATTCCTGATGGCCCATTCAACACTGTGCTCCCCAACAAGGACCAGGGGAACTCTAGGATCTTCTGCAACCCATCCACTGACTTTGGGAATTGAAAAGTGCCAGACACATCCCTAACCCATGGCTAAATCACATCCTGCCACCAGCATCAAGTACAATATATTGCTACTTAGACAAGGTTTCTCCTGAGGAATAAGGCACAATTCCCCCCTTGCAGCATCACAGGGGTTCCCTTCTTTTTCTTATTTGGTGAGGACATCATGAAGGTCAAATTCCTTTTCTCCATCTTACAGATGTATTTGTTTTAAGGTGGTATCTGTCTTTGCCTTTTGCAGGGCATAATGATTGAAAGGGAACGAAAAATACATTGGTTTATATTTCCAAAAATCTATATCCATTTCACTATAATATGAGAGAGTTAAAAAAGATACAGGTTTGAGTCCTATGATTTTGGTCAGACATTGTTCAAAGATTAAGCTACAATATAAATAAGCAATGTAAAATAATATAGTAAAAAATCTTATTAAATGTTGTACAGTGAACTATATTTAACAGCCACAAGTCATAGCTAAGCTTTGGTTTCTGGATCTATAAAATGTGGATAATAACACCTGCTCTGCCTACGTCACCTGGGTCTAAGGAAAATACTTTGAAAGCTATAAAGTTTGGAGGAATAAAACTTAGGATAGGAAATCCATAAAGCAAGTTTTATTCTTGAATCCCAACCCTAAGGCGTAATGGGAACTCACTATATATATGACAAGAACAGCCTGACCAGATATTCCCTGACAACCTCCCAAGAATCTAGCAGCAATGTCCCATCACACTGCGTAAAGCACAGTGGGGCATATAAAGGTGCTATTGTTGAACCAGATTTTATATGTACCCTTTCTATTCTATTCACAGAAAAAGCCACATTTACATGAGTGTGGTTGAAAAGATTTGCTGTAGAGCAGCAATTTTATGGGAACGTGTGTGTGGGATAGGTTTGATTGAAGTGCATATGGCAATCCTTTAAGACTGATTTAATAGAGGGAAATGCCTGCCAGCATCTGGGGCCCTGGACGGGAGTAACTCAGAGCCCGCAGATGCTACAGACATTTCAGGAGCCTTCTCCTGGGTAGAAATTGGACACATTTTGAATCAAATCACTCTGCAGAGCCGGCTTATTCTGTAGTAGTTTTCCCAGCATCTGGAACCTTTTGCCAAGAATGATCATATTTTTGTAATCCCAAATCCACAGCAAATTATACTAGCTAGGACGTTCCCCCCAGCCCACCCCCCCAAAGATGGGCAAGAACACAGAAAAGCTAGGAAGCCCAGGGGCAGGGGCATGATGTCTGGCCCAGAAAGGATCTTCTTCCTCCCTCACGAGATTGCTGTGGGTCCACACATCCCACCTTCTCCCCCATGTAGCCATAAAGCAGACTGACCCCATTACCATTCATCTAAAGTATCAGCTGTGTGTTTCTATTATGGCTGGATATGCAAAGTTCTAAAAGTCTATGTATAGGAAGAAAATCTGAGGATTTAAAAATAACACTGGCTGGTTGTGGCTTTCAATTGCCTTCTCACTCAACTAGACCAGTTGCTACCATCTCACCACCTGGATGGTGATACCTAACTGGTGGCTTGTGCTTATGGTCCACGAGCTGCTTGCTCATGTGCTGCCTTCTGGGATCTTCTCAAACATCCTGGCATCACAGCAGTGCAGCCATCACTACCCCAAGTGGAGAGAAGGGCCCAGAGATAATACACAGAAAACATAAACTCATCTGGTGAGGAGATGAGCCATGATGAAAACCCAGATCACCAAAGTTTCAGATGAATGCTTTGCCTTTCCCCATGATTCCTCAATCATAGGTGTTTTAAAGTTTATTAAGAAAAGGACAGGAAGTTAAGCTTATTTCAGCTGTAGCTCTTGTAATTGATAAGTTTTCTTATACCATTTTCAAAACCTAGATATTTCAAACTCTAAAATCAATGTTGTTACCTATTCTATTTCTCTGTTCACATCATTCCCTGCCGGCTACAAGGAAGATGAGCAGTGATCATTTGTCTCCTCGATTAAAAAAGGTTTAGAGCTATCAGTTATTTTCATCTCTCAATACAAGATACAGGTGCAGACTGATATTGTGCTATTTGCTCAGTCATTCGATTGTGTCTGACTCTTTGAGGCCCCATGGACTATAGCCCACTGGGCTCCTCTGTCCATGCAATTTTCCCAGCAAGAATACTGAAGCGGGTTGCCATCTCCTTCTCCAGGGGATCTTCCCGACCTATAGATCAAACCTGCACTTCTTACATCTCCTGCATCAGCAGGTGGCTTCTTTACCACTAGCACCACTTGGGAAGCCTGCAGATATATATTGTGCTGTGCTTAGTCACTCAGTTGTGTCTGACTCTTTTGAGACCCCTACCAGGATCCTCTGTCCATGGGGATTCTCCAAGCAAGAATACTGGAGTGGGTTTCCATGCCCTCCTCCAGGGGATCTTACTTACCCAGGGATCGAACCCAGGTCTCCTGCATTGCAGGTGGGTTCTTTACCATCTGAGCCACCAGGGAAATCCAACTGATATTAGGATTCTGGAATAGTATTGACTAGCCTTTACCATGGGGAAGGCAATGGCACCCCACCACAGTACTCTTGCCTGGAAAATCCAGTGGACGGAGGAGCCTGGTGGGCTGCAGTCCATGGGGTCACTAAGAGTCGGAGACGAATGAGCGACTTCCCTTTCACTTTTCGCTTTCATGCACTGGAGAAGGAAATGGCAACTCACTCCAGTATTCTTGCCTGGAGAATCCCAGAGATGGGGGAGCCTGGTGGGCTGCCGTCTATGGGGTCGCACAGAGTCGGACACGACTGAAGTGACTTAGCAGCAGCAGCAGCAGCAGCCTTTACCAAATAACTGTGTAATTTATGAAAATATAAGATGCCAGCTGGCTTCTGACTGGACGGAAAAAAAAGGAAATGTTCATCTTACAAAGCAAGTTGTATATGCCATGCCACCAATAGGGGCTACTCTGTATCTAAAACGTCAAGATCAGGAAAGGCCAGAGTGGTACCTGGTCTCCCAGGCAACACTGCAATTGAGCAAGGCAAAGATACACACTGCAGGGTGTCTTTGGGATGGCACCAATGCAGATGCCTAACTCTCTACTTTCTAGATTCCTAATAGAATTGCATAGAATTGCATAGAAAATGATATGTGGACAAGTCTATACTCATAGTGGGCACAGGTCAGAAGCTTTCGCCCAATTCTGCCAGATACTATTTAATAATAGGCCTGGATTGAAAAAAGCAGGAGAAGCTAATTAATAGCCCTCTTTCAGGAAACAACAGAAGTCAGTAAGAACAGTCAGTAGGACAACCTGAACAGATCAGACTAGAAGCAGGAGCTGGAGGTGAAGGGCTGCCTCTGAGGAACTTCTGGTGACACTGAGAGATGCTCCCAATGTCACCAGTCACACCAAGAGGGAACCTGCATTAAAGGTCTACATTTCAAAGCAAAATGTAAAACTCCTAGAAAAAAAAAAAATAGTAGTATCTTTTTGACCTTTCAACAAGGTGAATTCTTAAAGACTATAAGCATAATAGCATTTTCAAAAGCAGAGACATTACTTTGCCAACTAAGGTCCGTCTAGTCAAGGCCATGGTTTTTCCTGTGGTCATGTATGGATGTGAGAGTTGGACTGTGAAGAAGGCTGATCGCCAAAGAATTGATGCTTTTGAACTGTGGTGTTGGAGAAGACTCTTGAGAGTCCCTTGGACTGCAAGGAGATCCAACCAGTCCATTCTGAAGGAGATCAGCCCTGGGATTTCTTTGGAAGGAATGATGCTAAAGCTGAAACTCCAGTACTTTGGCCACCTCATGCGAAGAGTTGACTCATTGGAAAAGACTCTGATGCTGGGAGGGATTGGGGGCAGGAGGAGAAGGGGACGACTGAGGTTGAGATGGCTGGATGGCATCAGGGACTCGATGGATGTGAATCTGAGTGAACTCCGGGAGATGGTGATGAACAGGGAGGCCTGGCGTGCTGCGATTCATGGGGTCACAAAGAGTCGGACACGACTGAGCGACTGAACTGAACTGATAAGCATAAATCATAAATTGAAATATTGACAGATGTGACCAACTTAAAATTTAACTTTTGCTTATCTAAAGACACCATTTAAAAGAAGAAATGAAAAGTCACACACTTGAGAAATATATTTGCAGTGAATATAATAAATAAAAGATTCATTCCCAAGATCTATGTAAAATTGCTACAAATCAACAACAAAAAAGATAATAAACCTCCAAGCAACAAATAAATAATAAACTGAATTTTAACAAAATTAAAAAATTTTTTGCATCAAATAACATTATCAAGAAAGTGAAAAGACAGCCTATAGAATAGAAAACATTTACAAACTGTATATCTAATGATGGGTTGATATCCAAAATATATAAAGAACTACTACAACTCAATAATAAAAAGATAAACCAATAACTTAAAAAATGGGTAGAAGACTTGAAGAGACATTTCACTAAAGAACACACACAAATGACACATGAAATGATGTTCAATATTATTAGCCATCAGGGAAATGCAAATTAAAACCACAATCAGATAACACTTCATACCCACAAGAATTGCTATCATTTTTTTTATTGGAAAATAACAAATTTTAGAATATAGAGAGACTGAAACCTTTGTACACCAACAATTGGGATGTAAAATTAAACTGGAAAACAGTTTGGCAGTTCTTCAAAAACATAACAATTCTAAACATAAAATTACCATATGACCCAGGAATTCCATTTCTAAATATACACCCCCAAAATTAAGAACTGGAACTCAAACAGGTACTTGTATGATGGTGTTCAGTATAGCATTGTTTTCAATAGCTGAAAGGTAGAAACAGCATTAAATGTCCATTAACTTATGAAAAGATTAAATAAATGGCATAAACATACAATGGAATATTGTTGTTCAGTCTCTAAGTTGCATCTGACTCTTCACAACCCATGGACTGTAGCAGGCCAGGCTTCTCTGTCCTCCACATTTCTTACTCATCAAGCTGCTGCTGCTGCTGCTAAATCGCTTCAGTCGTGTCCGACTCTGTGCAACCCCATAGACGGCAGCCCACCAGGCTCCGCCGTCCCTGGGATTCTCCAGGCAAGAATACTAGAGTGGGTTGCCATTTCCTTCTCCAGTGCATGAAAGTGAGAAATGAAAGTGAAGGTGCTCAGTCATGTCCTACTCTCAGCAACCCCATGGACTGTAGCCCACCAGGCTCCTCCGTCCATGGGATTTTCCAGGCAAGAGTACTGGAGTGGGGTGCCATTGCCTTCTCCGCTCTGCCTCCATAACATCTTGAAAATAGTACTGGAAGTGGGTATGGAGTTTCAGTTTTGGGTGCTAAGAAAGTTCTGGAACTAGATGGTGGCGATGGTCACACCACAGCACACACATACTTAACACCACTAGGCCAGGCCCTTTAAGATGGGTGTAATGGTAAATTTTACATGATGTTTGGAAAAAAAAAAAAAATGATGTTTGTTTTTTTATACAGTAAAGAATGGTAAGAAAAATGGTGCTGGCCCCATTTGGCCATCATCAAGCTTAGCAGTTTGAAGACTTTATAATTCATAACACTGGTAAGTCTAAAGGCATCAAGCTAGAAAACATTAAATAGTCGGAGAATCAGATCACAAAGTTGGAGAGTATGCACAGCTACAGGAATGCTGACACACTGCTAGTAGAGAAATGATCAGTATTTACCACCTCGAAGCATAATTCAGAGATATCTAGCAAAATTGAACACATATTCTGAGACTCAGCAAGTTCCCTCCTAGACATGTATCCTAGAGAAATTCTCGTATATGTTTGCAAAAAGGCATGTACAGCAGTCATAGCAACTGTTATACAGTTGCAAAGTCAAAAACTAGTATTAACTTAAACGACTATCAGGAAAATTATGAGTAATTTATTCATAGTATAGTCATGTAATGGAAGATGACATAGCCATGAAAGCGAATAGAGTCACATGTATCCACATGGATGAATTTCACAAACAATGCTGAGCAAAAAAATTGCAAGTTGTAGGAGAATAGATTATTCCATTTAAATAAAAGATAAAATATGAAAAGCTGTACACCATTTTCCTTATACATATTTATCATGCATTCTACATATTACTGTACTGTCTTTAGTAAAAGAATAGTATGTAAATGGAAAAAATAATTACCAAATTCAAAATAAAGGTGCTTCTGGTGGGGGTGGGGAGATGATAAGATGAGAAAGAAACTGGGAGTTTCAACTTATTGGTAATATTTATTTCCAGACTAAATGGTATCTACACAGTTCAGTTCAGTTCAGTTCAGTTGCTCAGTCATGTCCAACTCTTTGTGACCCCATGGACCAAAGCACACCAGGCCTCCCTGTTCATCACCAACTCCTGGAGTTTACCCATACTCATGTCCGTTGAGTCAGTGATGTCATCAAACCATCTCATCCTCTGTCATTCCCTTCTCCTCCTGCCTCCAATCTTTCCCAACATCACGGTCTTTTCAAATGAGTCAGTTCTTTGCATCAGGTGGCAAAAATATTGGAGTTTCAACTTCAACATCAGTTCTTCCAATGAACACCCAGGACTGATTTCATTTAGGATGGACAGGTTTGACCTCCTTGCAGTCCAAGGGACTCTCAAGAGTCTTCTCCAACACCACAGTTCAAAAGCACCAATTCTTCTGTGCTCAGCAAGGAAATGGCAGTCCACTCCAGCACTCTTGCCTGGAAAATCCCATGGACAGAGGAGCCTGATAGGCTACAGTCCATGGGGTCGCAAAGAGTTGGACATGACTGAGCGACTTCTTCAGCCTCTTCTACAGCTTCTTTATAGTCCAACTCTCACATCCATACATGACCACTGGAAAAACCATAGCCTTGACTAGACAGACCTTTGTTGGCAAAGTAATATCTCTGCTTTTGAATATGCTATCTAGGTTGGTCATAACTTTTCTTCCAAGGAGTAAGTGTCTTTTAATTTCATGGCTGCAGTGATTTTGGAGCCCAAGAAAATAAAGTCAGCCACTGTTCCCACATCTATTTGCCATTAAGTGATGGGACCGGATGCCATGATCTTAGTTTTCTGAATGTTGAGCTTTAAGGCAACTTTTTCACTCTCCTCTTTCACTTTCATCAAGAGGCTCTTTAGTTCTTCTTCACTTTCTGCCATAAGGGTGGTGTATCTGCATATCTGAGGTTATTGATATTTCTCTCGGCAATCTTGATTCCAGCATGTGCTTCATCCAACCCAGTGTTTCTCATGAAGTATTCTGTATATAAGTTAAATAAGCAGGGTGACAATATACAGCCTTGACGTACTCCTTTTCCTATTTGGTACCAGTCTGTTGTTTCATGTTCTATTCTAACTGTTGCTTCCTGAACTACATACAGATTTCTCAAGAGGCAGGTGAGGAGATCTGGTATTCCCATCTCTTTCAGAATTTTCCACACTTTACTGTGATCCACACAATCAAAGGCTTTGGCATAGTCAATAAAGCAGAAATGGATGTTTTTCAGGAACTCTCTTGCTTTTTCGATGATCCAGTGGATGTTGACAATTTGATCTCTGGTTCCTCTGCCTTTTCTAAAACCACCTTGGACATCTGGGAGTTCACGGTTCACCTATTGCTGAAGCCTGGCTTCGAGAATTTTGAGCATTACTTTACTAACGTGTGAGATGAGTGCAATTGTGCGGTAGTTTCAGCATTGTTTGGCATTGCCTTTCTTTGGGATTGGAATGAAAACCGACCTTTTCCAGTCCTGTGGCCACTGCTGAGTTTTCCAAATTTGCTGGCATATTGAGTCCAGCACTTTCACAGCATCATCTTTTAGGATTTGAAATAGCTCAACTGGAATTCCATCACTTCCACTAGCTTTGTTCATAGTGATGATTCTTAAGGCCCACTTGACTTCACATTCCAGGATGTCTGGCTCTAGGTGAGTTGATCACACCATCGTGATTATATGGATCATAAAGATCTGCTTTGCACAGTTCTTCTGTGTATTCTTGCCACCTCTTCTTAATATCTTCTGCTTCTGTTAGGTCCCTACCATTTCTGTCCTTTATTGAGCCCATCTTTGCATGAAATGTTCCCTTGGTATCTCTAATTTTCTTGAAGAGATCTTTAGTCTTTCCCATTCTATTGTTTTCCTCTATTTCTTTGTATTGATTGCTGAGGAAGGATTTCTTATCTCTCCTTGCTATTCTTTGGAACTCTGCATTCAAATGGGTATATCTTTCCTTTTCTTCTTTGCTCTTCACTTCTCTCCTTTTCACAGCTATTTGTAAGGCCTCCTCAGACAGCCATTTTGCTGTTTTGCATTTCTTTTGGGGGGGATAGTCTTGATCTTTGTCTCCTGTACAATGTCACAAACCTCCATAGTTCATCAAGCATTCTGTCTATCAGACCTAGTCCCTTAAATCTATTTGTCACTTCCACTGTATAATCGTAGTGGCATTATACAGTTCATCAGGCACTCTATCAGATCTAGTCCCTTAAATCTATTTCTCACTTCCACTGTATAATTGTAAGAGATTTGATTTAGGTCATAATTGAATGTTCTAGGGGTTTTCCCTACTTTCTTCAATTTAAGTCTGAATTTGGCAATAAGGAGTTCATGATCTGAGCCACAGTCAGCTCCCAGAGTTGTTTTTGCTGACTATATAGAGCTTCTCCATCTTTGACTGCAAACAGTATAATCAGTCTGATTTCAGCATTAGCCATCTGGTGATGACCATGTGTAGAGTCTTCTCTTATGTTGTTGGAAGAGAGTGTTTGCTATGATCAATGTGTCTCTTGGCAAAACTCTATTAGCCTTTGCCCTGCTTCATTCTGTACTCCAAGGCCAAATTTGCCTTTTACTCCAGGTGTTTCTTGACTTCCTACTTTTTCAGGCCAGTCCCCTATAATGAAATGGACATCTTTTTTGGGCATTAGTTCTAAAAAGTCTTGTAGGTCTTCATAGAACCATTCAACTTCAGCTTCTTCAGCATTACTGGTTGGGGCATAGACTTGGATAACTGTGATATTGAATGGTTTGCCTTGGAGATGAACAGAGATCATTCTGTCGTTTTTGAGATTGCATCCAAGTACTGCATTTCGGACTCTTTTGTTGACTATGACAGCTACTCCATTTCTCCTAAGGGATTCTTGCCCACAGTAGTAGATATATTTGTCATCTGAGTTAAATTCTCCCATTCCAGTCAATTTTAGTTTGCTGATTCCTAAAATGTCAACATTCACTCTTGCCATCTCCTGTTTGACCACTTCCAATTTCCCTTGATTCATGGACCTAACAGTCCAGGTTCCTATGCAATATTGCTCTTTACAGCATCAGACCTTGCTTCTATCACCAGCTACTCACTATATTATTATATAGAGCCTTTGCTATTATTTATTATTATTATTTTTAGAGTCTTATCTGTTTTAACATTTCAGTGTAACTTCTAAAAAAGAGTATTAAAAAGAATCATATACATGTTTTGCATATATTTTGCAAAACACACAGTTTCTGCTATTATAAGTCCAAAGCTACAAGAGCACAGGATCTAGTTGTGGGTAAAACATGTGCAAAAATGCATAAAATCTAAAGCTCATGAATATTAGGCTTTGTAATATAAAGATTGAGAAGGGTAGCTCATAAACCCTATAGCCAAGTCCTGGGAAAATAATTCCATAAAACCTTAACAGTAGACACAAGAAATGGAGAGGGGAAAAAAGGCATTTCATTACACCTCAATTTCCTTTCTAATGTTGTGAGGATTTGGGCCTGATTTATTTTGCCTTATATAATGCCTTTAAGTGCCTCATTCCCACAAGCCATATAAAAATTTATGTTTAGAGAGGGAGGGCCTAGATAGGACTAAATGAATGCTTCACCCTTGGGTGCCCACACACTAAGGCTCTAGGAACTCTGTCCCATAATTCCAGAGTTTGACAAACTCATCCTGAGTGAGTGCAAGTATGCTTCACAATAATCTATCCATTCTTCCATGTGCTAAATAAAGAAACAGGAGTCATTTTCTCATTCTCCTTGTTAAATAGTTTCACACCTGCCTGAATGCAACTGTTACATGAAAAGTCACATCAAGACATGGGAAGTGGGAAAGGACATGATGGGGCACCCATCGTGTGTGTGTGCATGCTAAGTTGCTTCAGTTGTGTTCGACTCTTTGCGACCCCATGGACCATAGCCTGCTAGGCTCCTCTGTCTGTGGGATTCTCCAGGCAAGAATACTGAAGTGAGTTACCATGCCCTCCACCAGGGGATCTTCCCAACCCAGGGATCGAGGCCACATCTCCTGTGGTCCTGTAATGCAGATGAATTCTTTATCACTGAGCCACCAGGGAAGCCATGAGTACCCATCAGGGATTTACAAAATCAGTTACACAAGCTAAGAAGGGATTGGTTACCCACTCCAGTATTCTTGCCTGGAGAATTCCATGGACAGAGGACTGCAGCAGGCTATAGTCCATGGGGTTGCCAGGAGGCAGACATGACTGAGCACCTAACACTTTTAGGCTTCCCAGGTGGTGCTGGCGCTAAAGAACCCCCCTCCCAAGGCAGGAGACATAGAACTGCAGGTTTTATCCCTGGACCTGCAAGCTCCCCTGGTCCAGGGCATGGCAACTCACTCCAGTATTCCTGCCTGGAGAATAGTCAAGGACAGAGGAGCGTGGAGGGCTATAATCCATAGGACCGGGAAGCTCCCCTGGTCCAGGGCAAGGCAACTCACTCCAATATTCTTGCCTGGAGAATAGTCAAGGACAGAGGAGCGTGGAGGGCTATAATCCATAGGATCACAAGGAGTCAAACATGCCCGAAGTGACTTTGCACGGACACACAAATATATCTTACATTCAATATAAAATCTTTAAGGGTTTCCATCCTCAAGGGAGCAAAAAAGTCAAGTGTATTCCCTGTTTTACCACAGGAGTAATCTTGGTTAAGAGGCTTGATTCACGTCACAAGTCAGAACTTGATAAGAAAGTTCTCTCTCTTAACATGTGCAACAATTATTAAGTTAAATGTTATTAATAGTTGTTATTATCATCATTTAATTATTCTAAGGAGCTGAATCTGAATGGAGAATCAAATTGCACATTTTAAATTCCTATGTGGTTTCTTACACATGGTCTCACCTCCATCAGTGATATTGTGCCCTTACCCCAGTCCTGAACACAAAAATAAATCCATTTCTACTCTGCCTCCTTGGCGACAGGAGTCCCCAATAGCAGAGCACAATATCAACTCACCTTATTGAGAAAATGGTCACGGCGGCTCCTCTTCATGTATTTTGAATTTTTCCATCATTGAGGAAATATTCACTATACATAATTGCATCCTTTCTAATACTGCTTTCCTTCAAATTGGATTTTCCCCCCATGGATTTTAAAGCTATTTCCATTAGATAAAAGTAAAAACAGTTGTAATTTCAGCAATTTTCCATTTCCCTCCTTTTGGGATAGCTCTACTCATTGTATCTGAAGGATAAATAACTAAATGATCTTGAAATATTTAATGTGAAAGAGATGCCAAGATTTTCAACACAAGAAAGCACATCTAATATGCCACAAAAGGTAGCTTGAAAAACAGAACCCTTTTTAATAGATACATAAACTCCGATTTAACTACTAGCACTTTCCATTTCCTTCTTCCTGCCGTATAATGAATCATTCCAGGTTTATTGGTGTTCAACTTGGTTACTAGTGCCACTTACTATAATCACACATGGTGAAGGCTTTGAAAAGCGTCTCACATACACACACACACATACACACACACACACACACACACACACACAAACTAAAAGTGAATCAAATCAAAACAGGAAAGGAAAGCAGCAAAAGGATAATGAAACTAAAAGCCACTGTGAGGGTAACACAGAGTAGTGTGTCATTGTAGACTGCAGAGATTTAAACATGCCATGAAATTGCATCAAGCATCCTGCAGCGGCCAAAGCAATGCTTTTACATAACTTCGCATCTCTGAGATTTGCAGAATTCAGAATGCTGCATATTTGTTCAACTGGATCAGGTGGTCACTGTTCAGTTCATCAGGTTTTCCATTGCCCTATACATATGAAGCCTTCCTTCCCTACCAAAAAACAAACTTTGAGGACTAAAACAATTTGAGGGGATGGACTATTTTTGTATTGAAGATTTACAATGAGAGTGTGATCCCCTCACTCCGTATCAGGCTTTATTCTTGGAAGAGTGGTTTTTATAGCTCATCTCTGACCAAAAGATCCTCATATTGCATTTAGTTAGAAAGCCAGTCTTGGCCAAAGCCATGAGCATTGGGAACTGTAATCATTTAAGATATCAGCTTTCTCAACCATTAAAAATAAGTCCCAGCATTGGACAGAGAGGAAACCACATGTCATTTTGATTACTTATTAAAACAATATAAAGAGACTAGAAAACCCATTTGAGTTCTTGGTAATAAGATAGAATCCTTTGGGTAGGATTGCTTTCTGATAATCATTCCAGGGCTTGAGAAATAAGACAATGACTAACACCGACAGAGCTCTTACTATGAACCAGGTACAATTCAAAGTGCTTTACGTGAAGTAAATCATTTGGTTCTCATAACACTCTATGAGGTATATTCCACTACTATCCCCATTTTACAAATGAGAAAACTGAGACACAGAGAGGTTAGGTAATTTTGTCCAAGGTTACACAGTCAGTAAGTAGTAGAACTAAGAGTTAAACTCAGAAAATCTGTAGTCTGTAGTCTCAGAAAATCCAGTCTGTACATTTCATGCTGACCTGCTGTGGTATAGAACAATGCTAGATACTGATCAAAATGCAACCTAAAAAAAAAAATAATAATACAACCTAAAACTTTTACCCAAACATAAAAGCATGAATTAAACAACTCATCTTATTTAATATTTTTTGGTCATTCCACAACCTGTGAAGTATTTGTCCACTCAACACATTTATTGAAGACCTACTTTGTGCCAGGCCCTAGTCTAAGAAATGGGGACAGAAAGAAAGAAAAGACTATTTTTTAAGATGCTCAGAGACTATCAGGAAAAAGGCAAAAATGGTAAAAAGAGGGGAGTCCAGGGTATGATGAAATAAAATATTTCCAACACATGTCCATTGCTAGAATTAAGTTGAAAATATATATCCTAGCCTTAAAAACAGAAAGGAAAGGAAAAAAATTTCTCTTCACTGATCTTCTCTGAAAATCAAAATATAGCCTTTCAACGTCTCACCCCCTACTGTTACCACCTCCAAGAGGTTTATGGCAGTCTTGCTAAAACATTTTTCTTAGCATTGAGTTAAAATTCCATTATTACCTTTATAGTTTTCATATTCCCTTTGATATTCTAAAACCAGTGTGAAAGTTGACTTTAAAAATTCTCCATCGCTAGCAAAGGTTTATTATGCCAGCAGCTTCAGACAATGCAGGTGCTTGAAACCCACTGCAAAAGTCTAACCGCTCCACAGGTCTTGCCCAACGTGAGTGAAATCCTTACGATACATGGACCAACCCCCCAGCCTTGCAGTAATGTCATTCTTTGCAAAACAAAATTGTGCGGCTCTCTAGGCTCTTTAGAAATCATTTTCAGGCTGCAGGTAGAGTAACCAAAATGTCCTGAACTAGGAGCAAGAAAGACAGTTATCTTGGGAGGACAACTTGGGGCTGGCTTTTCATAGCCACAGTCTGATTCTGCTTGAATTAAAGCCACACCTTGTTTCACACCCTCTCCACTGCAGGCTACCTGCTTGAGAATTCAGCTCAAAGTGAGACCAGAGCGACTTTCTTCCTGGAATACTTGGGCCACAGCCTGAAGCTTCCTAGACTGAATTTGAAATCGACAGTTTTTCCAAAGACATTTCTCACATCTGTTCCATATCCCTTCCCCCCATGAAGCCCTGGATCTCCCTCTTCACCCTAAGGAGATTGCACCTAACGTGGACTAAATCACTTTAAGTCTCTTCCCTAGAATTACATGCAGCTTCTTTTGCTGTTTGGATTTTCTCATTTTTAAACAGGAAGAGAGAACAGCGCACAGAAAACAGACTGCTTCCTGCCCTGTGCTCCTTCCTTCCACTACCATAGGGGTTTGAGTCCTTTGTTTTTTGTTTTTTGTCTCCATTTCCCTTTCTAGCAAATGACCATCATGCCTATTGATGTTGGTTTATGAAGGACGCTGGTGTGCATTTTTGAAACTACATCTGTTGGCTGTCTCAGTTTCTGAAATGTCTTTTTATGAGCTTCTCCCACAGAAATTGGGATCAATTTTCATTTCCTTCTGCTTCATTGCAGCGCCAGAAGTCTATACACCTTCCTGTAATTTGAAAAGTGCTGATGCGGTGGGCACCTCAATTGACCAGCCATCAGGCCTGAGGCCTAATTTCTCTTCCACCTCTGGCTCAGGCAGCTCTTACCTTACCTCCCCCTCTTCTCTCTAACTTTTCCAATTCATTCACCAATTATTCATCGATCACCTGTAATTCCGACAGACGTAGGACGGGTGCTAGGGAGCAGCAGTACGCATGCTCGGTCCTAGCTCTCCAAGGTTTGGCACTGAAGACGGAAGACAGACAGGGAAACTTCCCACTGGTCGACCACCCCAGCCTGAACCTGGCTACAGAGTAACCCTCCTGACTTGAAAGAGCAAATTCTTAGACAGCAGGAGCATTTCCCCCCATGCCCAACATTGCTCTTACTCCAGGCCGTGTAGGAGCAGATCTCAGTCCCTTTCCTCCAGCACAAACGAAATCATTTCCTGGGGAAACAGAAGAGGATATTTGAGTGAGAATCACCTCTATCATTAGGTACAGACAACTCAAAGCACAAAACCTACTGCATTCTTTGTAGGCAAATGTGGCTCTTCCTATAAATTCATTAACACCAGAAGGTATTTATCACTTGTCAAGACATCATGAGCGCAACACTAAACATGAATAATACAAGACGGGCAGCACTAGTTTAACCTTGGCGCCTGACAGTTTACAATGTAGGTACTTCTAAGTGACAGCATGAGATTAATGTGTTATTAGGGGGCTTAAATGACAAATTCAGAATGGCTATAAGCTATCCAATCAGTGGTGTGGTAACTGGCTAGAGCAAGCTGAAAAAAAAAAACTTGGGCGAACTGACATAATCCATTCCTCGAAGTGCTAAATAAACAGGAATTAAAAGCAGAATTCAGGAAAAACGGAAGCTGTTACTATCATTTCAAAATCAGGCAAGATGTCTGTGATCCTTGCTTAGTGGGTTTTTGCCTGAATTTGATGGGCAAGAAAGATTGGAGGAGAAGCAGGACCAACGTACTGAGTTAGAAGCAACAGCGGTGCTTTCCTCACTCAGAACAGAATCCCCATCCTTCCAGACCCCAAACATGATGTCTGTGGTACTGAACCTTCCATGGTCTTCCCTCTGAACTGAGTAAGCACACAATTGAATTAAACCTCGCCATTAGAGAAATTGGTCCCCAGAGAGCAGCTCTGAAACCACCCAAGCAGAAAAGTGAGAAAGCACGTTTTATGGTTTGCTGAACGATTCTGAGGCTTCGGATAAACCAAGCGCGGAGCCTGCCGAGCGCCGCGTTCTATGAATTCCACACTAGATCAAGGGGTGATAAATGCTCAGATAAACATTTGTATTTTATGCCTCAACAATTTATCCTCTCTTCCTCTTATCACACTGTGTTGACCCAACTTACTCAGTGAAAACACACATTCAGCGAATAATTGTTTACCTCTGCTCACTCGGGCAGGCAAGTGAGAAGATTCCCCCATTTGTTATCCTGGTTACCTTCTCTCCCTCATCCATTCATCTTGATTTTCTCTCTCTGGCTATTGATTTTATGAAAGAGATCTTTTTTTAATTTGTTCTTCATAAATGGTATTGACATAACTGTGCTTTGCCATTTTGCCTTACATATTGTACTGTAAACAGCATAAGAGAGTTCATTTTCTCCCATGGGGGGGAAAAAAGCCTTGTAAGGGGGCTAGACTAGGAACCCAGGGGTCAGAAAAGAAGCCCCTTTCCTTGACAGTCTTTGCAAATAAAAATATCAGGGACATTTTTATAAAACCATGCCTCACCTCCTTGGTTCCATTTCTCCATTTGTAAGCAAGAAAGTTGGAATTGGCTAGTATTGGGCAAACAGATGAAGCTACATTTGTGAGGTACATTGGGATGACTAATTGAAAAGCTCTATATCCAAGTCAGAAATAATAATGTTGCTCTTAGATTTGAGAACACCTTCACCACAGATGTATGCTTCCATAACACTCCTAGAAACAAAAAATGAGGTATTTGGGAGGCATATGCATATCATTTTATAGGCAAATTTTAATTTGATGTCAACCCTTGTCATGAATAACTGTACCAAATTATAATTACTAATACTTAAGAGATGTTTTTAAGTGTATCTAGTTGTATAATCAGTTTAATGAGAAACAAAATAAAGCCAAGGTGTAGCTGGAGGGAGGGGAGTCCCAATATTATGAAATTAAGAATTATACATCTGTGTCTCTTTGGCTGTCTTGAAAAAAGAAAAAAAAAAGAATTATATATCTGTATTCAAAGAATTCCAATAATTGTGTGGTTTTTAATGTCAGCAATTTTTATTGAGATAAAACTTGGTCTAGAATATTGCATTTCCTTAAAAGATTAAAATCATGCTTCCAATACCAGATATACATTTTGTTTTGTTTTTACTTTCTATTTTCTTATAAAGGGTAACATGAGAACAATAACTTATCAGCAGTGAACCTCATTTTCTGCTAACTCAAACTTTTCCTGATCCTAAGAAGCACAGAGAGAATGCAAACATCAGCCTTTAGGAAACAAGTTTCCTTCTGTTTCTTGGAGTCTGCACATGTATAGTCTAATTAACAGTAAATGTTGGAAAGTGTGTGGAGAAAAGGGAACCCTTTTGCATTGTTGCTGGGAATGTAAATTGATACAGCCACTAAAGAGAACAGTATGGAGGTTCCTTAAAAAAATAAAATAGAACTACCATATAACCCAACAATCCCCTACTGGGCATATACCCAGAGAAAGCCATAATTCAAAAGGACAAATGTATCTTAATGTTCATTGCAGCAACATGTACAATAGCCAGGACATGGAAGCCACCTAAATGTCCACAGACAGAGGAATAGATAAAGAAGATATGGTACATATATATATAATGGAATATTACTCAGCCATAAAAAAGAAGAAAATTGGTTCATTTGTAGAGATGTGGGTGGACCTGGAGTCTGTCTTACAGACTGAAATAAGTCAGAAAGAGAAAACAAATATTGCATATTAATACATATATAGAATCTAGAAAAATAGTACAGATGGATGTATTTGCAGGTCAGGAGTGGAGATGCAGATGTAAAGAGCCAACATGTGGGCACAGTGGGGAAAGGGGAGGGTGGAATGGGTTGCGAGATTAGGACTGGCATATATACACTACCATGTGTAAGATAGGTAGGCAGTGGGAAGCTGCTGTATAGCACAGAGAGCTCAGCTCAGGGCTCTCTGATGACCTAGATAGGGTTGGGGGTGATGGTCCAGGAGGGAGGGGATGTATGTAAAAATACAGCTCAGTCACTTCAGTGTATAGCGGAAACCAACACAACATTGTAAAGCAATTATATGCCAATTGAAAAAATACTTATTTTCTTCTTTAGCTTCTGTTTGAGTTTCTAGGTCTCAAACATGCCTCTAACAGGGCATGTTGCATAAAAAAACCTAGAAGTACTTTGATGTAGATTGAAGTGCCCAATGAGCCATATCAGAGGTAACCATGTCCAACCCACCTATGAGATTTGGACCCAAACTTTACCCTCAAAGAAGCCAAAAGAAGATAAGATGTTTAAAAATATACAAAGATACAAATATCATTTTGAATCTCATTTAGTTTATCTTCCAAAGCTTCTCAAAATTTTGAATTCAGTCTATGACTGTATTTATTATTTATATATCATCCATCATTGGTTACATATAAACAGAACCCTTTCCCAAAGCATTGGATAAATGATTTGGGGGTGGAGGGAAATGTGGGGAGATATTTCTAAAGACAGTTGTAATTGCACCTCAAGAAATACTCAAGTTCCTCAAAACTGGCTTATACATTTCAATGTAATTTTTTATTCTTATGCATGCGAAGTCATTTCAGTCATATCTGACTCTCTGTGACCCTATGGACTATAGCCCACCAGGCTCCTCTGTCCATGGGATTCTCCAGGCCAGAATACAGGAGTGGTTCACCGTGCCCTTCTCCAGAGGATAGTCCCAAACCTGGGTCTCCTGTGTCTTCTGCATTGGTGGCAGTTTCTTTACCACTAGCACTACCTGGGAAGCTCCTTTTATTCTCATAGGCAAAGAATGATGATAGGCTTCTCTCTTAGGTCACAAAAAAATCCCACATTATTGGAGGCTTTTTATTTTTGTTCAGAATTGTTTTATTATTACAAACAAATACCATAATCATTAAGTACTTAGAAGTATTTGGTATTTAATCAGGGATCCTGAATTCTACTTTGAGGACTGAGTTGTTTCTCCTCCAAAATTCATATGTCAACATTCTAACCTCTAGTATCAGAGAACATAATTGTATTTGGAGATCGACATTTAAGGAGGTAATTAAGATAAAACAGGGCTTCCCCAGTGGCTCAGCAGGTAAAGAATCCACCTGCAATGCAGTAGACACAGGAGATGTAGTTTCGATCCCTGGGTCAGGAAGATCACCTGGAGAAGGAAAAGGCAACTCACTCCAATATTCTTGTCTGCAGAATCCCAAGGACAGAGGACCTGGCTGGCTACAGTCCATGGGGTTGCAAAGAGTAGGACATGACTGAGTGATAATATTGGATTGGAAGGTAAAATAGGGTCATTGGGGTGGGTCCTAATCCAACATGATTAGTGTCCTTGTAGGAATAGATTAGGACAGTCATGCTGAAAGGAAGAAATGCAAATCAAAACCACAGTGAAGTACCACCTCACACGGGTCAGAATGGCTGCTATCCAAAAGTTTACAAACAATAAATGCTGGAGAGGGTGTGGAGAAAAGGGAACCCTCTTACACTGCTGGTGGGAATGCAAACTAGTATAGCCACTATGGAGAACAGTGTGGAGATACCTTAAAAAACTGGAAATAGAACTGCCTTATGACCCAGCAATCCCACTGCTGGGCATACACACCGAGGAAACCAGAATTGAAAGAGACACATGTACCCCAATGTTCATTGCAGCACTGTTTACAATAGCCAGGACATGGAAGCAGCCTAGATGTCCATTGGCAGATGAATGGATAAGAAAGCTGCGGTACATATACACAATGGAATATTGCTGCTGCTGCTGCTGCTAAGTCGTTTCAGTCGTGTCCGACTCTGTGCGACCCCACAGATGGCAGCCCACTGGGTTCCACCATCCCTGGGATTCTCCAGGCAAGAACACTGGAGTGGGTTGCCATTTCCTTCTCCAGTGCATGAAAGTGAAAAGTGAAAGTGAAGTCGCTCAGTCGTGTCTGACTCAGCGACCCCATGGACTGCCACCTACCAGGCTCCTCCGTCCATGGGAGTTTCCAGGCAAGAGTACTGGAGTGGGGTGCCATTGCCTTCTCCGAATGGAATATTACTCAGCTATTAAAAAGAATGCATTTGAACCCATTCTAATGAGGTGGATGAAACTGGAGCCTATTATACAGAGTGAAGTAAGTCAGAAAGAAAAATATCAATATAGTATATTAATGCATATATATGGAATTTAGAAAGATAGTAATGATTACCCTATATGCGAGACAGCCAAAGAGACACAGATGTAAAGAACAGACTTTTGGATTCTGTGGGAGAAGGCGCGGGTGGGATGATTTGAGAGAATAGCATTGAAACATGTATATTATCATATGTGAAATAGATCGCCAGTCTAGGTTCGATATATGAGACAGGGTGCTCAGGGCTGGTGCAGTGGGATGACCCTGAGGCACAGGATGGGGAGGGAGGTGGGTGGGGCTTCAGGATGGGGAACACATGTACACCCATGGCTGATTCATGTGAATGTATGGCAAAAACCACCACAATATTGTAAAGCAATTAGCCTCCAATCAAAAAATCTCTCTCTCAGTACATAGAGAAGACAGTCATCTATAAGTCAAGGAGAGAGATGTCAGAATGAACCTAANACACATGTACACCCATGGCTGATTCATGTGAATGTATGGCAAAAACCACCACAATATTGTAAAGCAATTAGCCTCCAATCAAAAAATCTCTCTCTCAGTACATAGAGAAGACAGTCATCTATAAGTCAAGGAGAGAGATGTCAGAATGAACCTAACCCCATAAAGATCTTGATTTTGAACTCCTAGCCTCCAAAATTGTGAGGAAGTAAATTTTTGTTGTTTAAGCCACTCTATCTACATTACTTTGTACGGCAGCTGTAGAAAATTAATACACACCCTTTCTTCAATGACTGGAAGAGTTACCCACCTTCTCAACAGAAAGTTGGTTTGGTGCCCTAAGCAAAGTCTATGTACTAGTCTAAGACTGCACATAGGTTATGGTCCCTGGACCATAAAGAGACATCTGGGACTGTCTGATGACACTGGCCCATTGGGAACTTTAAGGCCTGTCTATTCCATTCACATCTTCCCTGTCACTTAACATCCAAAAGCAAGTCCCTCCCCATGACCACATTATCCTCTCAAAGAGCAGCAGCTGATTGTTCTTCATCTCCATATTCCCAGATAGTGGAGAAGCCACCGGACAGGCGATACAGCAGGGGATTCTGAATAGACTTTCTCTCCTTATTAACCTACAACATCAAAATTATGGCTTTGGGGAATTTTTGTTTCTTACTTTATAATTTATTTTTATTTATTTCCTGGTTTCCTTTTGTGGAAGCAGGGACTATTGTTTCTCAAAGACTTTTTCTTTCTATTAATTTGTATCCTCTTGAATCATCACTGAGTTCATGCATCTTCTAATAAATAGGGTAGAAACTATCCTGAATTAGTTGACCATTCTTTAATACCCTAAAGGAGACACGCACAAGTGAATATTTACATAACTATGCCAAAGCCTTTGACTGTGTGGATCACAATAAACTATGGAAAATTCTGAAAGAGATGGGAATACCAGACCACCTCTTGAGAAACCTGCCTCTTGAGAAACCTGTATGCAGATCAGGAAGCAACAGTTAGAAATAGACATAGAACAACA
This sequence comes from Cephalophus harveyi, assembly GCA_006410635.1. Taxonomy (NCBI): domain Eukaryota; kingdom Metazoa; phylum Chordata; class Mammalia; order Artiodactyla; family Bovidae; genus Cephalophus; species Cephalophus harveyi. The sequence goes on from SJYT01053841.1 coordinate 47,290, forward strand.
GACTGGTTCCAAATAGGAAAAGGAGTACGTCAAGGCTGTATATTGTCACCCTGCTTATTTAACTTATATGCAGAGTACATCATGAGAAACACTGGGTTGGATGAAGCACAAGCTGGAATCAAGATTGCCGGGAGAAATGTCAATCACCTCAGATATGCAGATGACACCACCCTTATGGCAGAAAGTGAAGAGGAACTCAAAACCTCTTGATGAATGTGAAAGAGGAGAGTGAAAAAGTTGGCTTAAAGCTCAACATTCAGAAAATGAAGATCATGGCATCTGATCCCATCACTTCATGGGAAATAGATGGGGAAACAGTGGAAACAGTGTCAGACTTTATCTTTTTGGGCTCCAAAATCACTGCAGATGGTGACTGCAGCCATGAAATTAAAAGACGCTTACTCCTTGAAAGAAAAGTTATGACCAACCTAGATAGCATATTCAAAAGCAGAGTC
>SJYT01053841.1:47851-71053 GCA_006410635.1 Cephalophus harveyi
TTTTTTTGGGCTCCAAAAGCACTGCAGATGGTGACTGCAGCCATGAAATTAAAAGACGCTTACTCCTTGGAAGAAAAGTTATGACCAACCTAGATAGCATATTCAAAAGCAGAGACGTTACTTTGCCAACAAAGGTCCGTCTAGTCAAGGCTATGGTTTTTCCTGTGGTCATGTATGGATGTGAGAGTTGGACTGTGAAGAAGGCTGATCGCCGAAGAATTGATGCTTTTGAACTGTGGTGTTGGAGAAGACTCTTGGGAGTCCCTTGGACTGCAAGGAGATCCAACCAGTCCATTCTGAAGGAGATCAGCCCTGGGATTTCTTTGGAAGGAATGATGCTGAAGCTGAAACTCCAGTACTTTGGCCACCTCATGCGAAGAATTGACTCATTGGAAAAGACTCTGATGCTGGGAGGGATTGGGGGCAGGAGGAGAAGGGGACGACCGAGGATGAGATGGCTGGATGGCATCACGGACTCGATGGACATGAGTCTGAATGAACTCCGAGAGATGATAATGAACAGGGAGGCCTGGCGTGCTGCGATTCATGGGGTCGCAAAGAGTCGGACATGACTGAGTGACTGAACTGAACTGAACTGGTGAGAAGTTAAAATGTGAGCAAGCAAAAGGGAAGAATCAATAAAGACCAAATGTTTCAGATTTACAAGAATGGGAGGATTGAGGAAATAACTATATAGATGGGGAAGAATAATCAACTCCATCATTTAAAGCTTAGGTAGAAGAGGAACCAAGGGGGAATAAGGAATAACTAGAGAGGGAACAGAGAGTTCTACAGCATGAGGGATCTCAGAATCCAAAATTCTCCCTAAAAGAGGAGAGTATTTCAAGAAGGAAGAAGTGACTAAATATGTTCAATGGGGCTAAGGGCAGAGAAGTATCCACTGGATATTATAAAACAAAAGTTGTTGGTGATCTTGACTAAAGCAATTTCAGTAGAACTTTTGAAACAAAATTCAGATGAAAGAAGTGTTGTGCTCAGTTGTGTGCGACCACATGGACTGATGCCCACTAGGCTCCTCTCTGTCCATGGAATTTTCCAGGCAAGAACACTGGAATGGGTTGCCATTTCCTGCTCCAAGGGATCTTCCCAACCCAGGGATCAAACCTGCATCTCTGTGTCTCCTGCCTTGGCAGGTACATACCTTATCACTGTGCCACCAGGGAAGCCCTGAAGAGTAAATAGGAAGTAAGGCAATGAAGGGGCTTCCCTGGTAGCCCGGCTACCATGGGCTTCCCTGGTCACCCAAGGGGCTTCCCCTGCCTCAGATGGTAAAGAATCTGTCTGCAATGCAGGAGACCCGGGTTCAATATCTGGGTTGGGAAGATCCCCTGGAGAAGGGAATGGCTGCCCATTCCGGTATTCTTGCCTGGGAAAACCCATGGAGAGAGGAGCCCAGTGGGCTACGGTCCACAGGGTCCCAAGGAGTTAGATATGACTAAGTGACTAATGGCAACCCACTCCAGTATTCTTGCCTGGAGAATCCCATGGACAGAGGAGCCTGGTGGGCTACAGTCCATGGGGTAGCAAAGAGTCAGACACGACTGAGCGACTTCACTTTCACTTTCAAGTGACTAACACTAACTAGCTAAGGCAATAAAAGAAGCAGGAGTAGATAACATTTTCAAGAAGTTTAGTTTTGAAGGGAAGCATAAAAATGGAATGAAAGTTGGAGGAAAATATTGAATCAAGAGGAGATATGAGAGCATATTTGTACAGTGATGGGGATGTCCTAGTTCAGACAAAGAGATTGATGGTTCAGAGAAAGAGGGAGTATTAAAGGGGAAGTCTGAGAAGGGAGCATGGTAACTGAGGAAGTCCTTGAGAGAATGATGGCCTGTGGAATCTAAGATGGACAAGGAAGGGAATGAGGAAAGTAGGAGATTGCAGTATGATAAAGCTAAACAAACCAACAACAAAAAAGAAAACTAGAAAGAGCAATGGATACCTGTCCCTCTGAGAAGGAAGTATACTTGGAAAAGGAAGAGGACAATCCCATGGAGACATAAGACTGAGCCAATGTTGTATTGTCTTCTGAGGCTATAATGGAGAGTGGAGGCAGTGAAAAGAGATGAAACTTGAAAGCTAGTTTTTGGAGGGTACTGCATGCCTGCCAAAGAATTAGAACTTAATTTGTTGACAACTGTGATTATTAAGACTCTTTGAGTTGCAAATAACAGGTATCTACTTGGGTTATATCTATAATGAAAGGGGATGTAAAAATAAATATACAAATATCTTACAGAATTCAAGAGTGGAAAAGCAGTTACAGCCTGGGAAGGGCTGGAATTTAACATGTATATATATCATCACTCATTTCTCCTTTTCTTTCCTAGTTTATTTCTTCTCCATTTCACATATTAGAGCATGATGACTCCATTGCTCATAAGTATAACCTTTTTACAGGAGGGAGAGAGATTGTGCCAGTTCAGGTATCTGCTCCTCCTGTTTCAGTCAACTGTGGCTAGAGAGTGGGGTGTCATTCAATAAATATAGTTTCTCACGGCCCATTCTTGTGGTCATTAGCCGAGCTCATAGAAGATAATGTTTTTAGAAGTTAAGTAGGCAGCCCTCAAGTCATCAAGATATGTGAAGATTTTTTTAATATGGAAGTAATATGATCAAATCCATCATTTAAAAAGATAACTCTGGCAGCAATATAAAGAATATATAGAAACAGAGATAAGTTAGATTCGGAGGTAAGTCCAGTTAAGAAAATACCAAGAAAAATGCCAAGCAAAAAAATAAAATGAATCTGACTTGGGATAGAAATAGTAGCAATGGCAAGGCATATATGGAACCTTAAGAGGCGGAATGGATCAAACTTTAATATAAGTAGTGAGGAAAGGTGAAAAAGAAAAGATTACTCCAATATTTCTAGCTTGGGCAATAGGGTAAATATGATTGCTGATAACTGAGACAAAAAAAAAAGTCAAACAATAACAACAACAAAAAACAGGTTTTGAAAGGGTGATATGAAATCTGAAGAGTTATAGTTAATCCAATGATACATCCAAAAGTCAAGAAAGGGTTGAAAAATCAGTATTTGAGAGATACAAAGACAATATTTGAAACACCAGAACTGCATGATATCACTCAGGAAGATCATTCAAAGTGAGAAAAGATAGCGATTCCTTTGGAAAACTCTAGCAGAAGAGATGAAACTAGGAGAAAAATAAAGAGGAGGCAGAAACATAACGGAAAAAATAAGACATAACTGTGTCTGAGAAGTCAAGAAAGAGCTTTATAGGAAAGAAAAATGATCAACAACGTCAAATTCTGCTGGAAGGAGAAATAGTCTGAGAGCTGAAAAGAGGCTAATGTATTTGGTGATCACATGATTGCTAACCTTTCTCAGAGCAATTTCAGTAGACTGGTGGGGGTGGAATCCAGATTGCAGTGGGTTGAGAAGTGACTGAGGGAAGAGGAAGTGGAAGCAGTACTTATGACCTGCTCTTTCCAAAAGTCATCTATAAACTAGAATATACATCGGTATAGAATGATTTATTCTATTAATACTTATTTTATCACTATACTGGGTTGAATAAAAACTAAATAATTGACAAAGGTACAATTGAACCATGAACTCCTTTCTCCCAAATATCTAGAGATCACTTTATCTTTAAATAAATTAATTCTGTGGCCTTTTAGAGAGGTAGATCCAATGATATTATATCTCATCTTTATTTTCACTGGTTTTCATGCCATCCTCTTTAATGATTCCTCCCATCATCATTCCTTTTACTCCGTCTCAGCTCTCAGACACATGACCTTTTTATCGATCTCATTAAAGCTTGTGCTCATTTTCTCAAGTTTCCTATCAATCGGGGTAATTGCTTCCTACACAAAACCAAGTCTCCTATTAACTGGCTCATTTCCTTGAGTTAAAGGTTCAGAAACTTATTCAAACTGAAATCACTGCAGTGTCCTGAAAAGAAACTACTTTTGAAGATGCTGACACATCTATAAGCCAAGACATTTTTTGGACTGAATTCATTGTTTTATAGATCCAACTTATTCTTTGTCAAGTTCTTATATTCACTGGTTTTCCTTCCTCATTGTAATGGTACATTTTTTATTCTCCAAGTCATAACAGTTACAAACATATGGAGTAGTAGAGGACACGGTAAAGTGTCTGCCTACAATGCGGGAGACCCAAGTTCAGTCCCTGGGTCGGGAAGACCTCCTGGAGAAGGAAGTATTTTTGCCACTCCAGTATTCTTGCCTGGAAAATCCCATGGATGGAGGAGCCTGATTACAGTCTACAGGCTACAGTCCATGGGGTCGCAAAGAGTCAGATATGACTGAGCAACTTCACTACTACTACTAGAGGACAATATCAGTACAGCTCTGCCTGATGGTACCTTTGCTTGTGGTTCAGAAAAGGTATCCTATTAAAATTCCTGTTCAGTTGAAGACAATTGGGTTAATAAACATTTCTCCTCATTATTTGCAGGCTAACTAGTTTTATATTTGCATTTTCTAGGCTTACCTCCAGAGAAGGCGATGGCACCCCACTCCAGTACTCTTGCCTGGAAACTCCCATGGATGGAGGAGCCTGGTGGGCTGCAGTCCATGGGGCTGCTAAGAGTCAGACACGACTGAGGGACTTCACTTTCACTTTTCACTTTCATGCATTGGAGAAGGAAATGGCAACCACTCCAGTGTTCTTGCCTGGAGAATCCCAGGGATGGGGAAGCCTGGTGGGCTGCCCTCTATGGGGTCGCACAGAGTTGGACACAACTGAAGAGACTTAGCAGCAGCAGCAGCAGCAGGCTTACTTCACTGATGCTGAACATCCTAATAACTGTTGCTTCTCTGGATCAGTGAGAAAGACGAAGAGACATGAAGTGAAAAAAGAAAGATTGAAAAAAAAATGTAATAAAATAGATTATCCAAGTTCATTATATCTAACAATTAAAAATATTCTTTAGTAGTACAAGCAAACATCTCATCAAATAGAATTTTTTACACAGCATCTATGTAAGTTCAAGACTACATCACTTTGAGCAGTATAATATCTCCTAGAAAGAACTAAAAACTAAGATGCCCCAGTATTCAGCTGCCCTTCCTATCAAATCTTTATTTAGTATATATCATATGGTGGGTACTGTGATATAGAGATATGGACCTTGGTTTGTGTTTTCAAGAACTATCCAGTGTGTTGAAGAGAAAGAATGTTATCCATAGGAAAGTAAATAATAATATAAGACAGTATATTTTCAATGACAGATGAATATTACAGGTTATAAGAGCTACCAGGTTTCAAAAGGAAAGGTTTACCATACCAATATGAAATAATTAGAAAAGTTTTCACAAAGGAGAGTGCTTCTTGTGTAAGATATGGGAGGAAATATAAGACAAAGTTTAGCAAAAAGGCATGGGGAAGGCCTTATAGGCAGAGAAGATAGCTTAAACAATGATCCAGAGGAGATGTAGAACTACTCAAGATTATATTAGACCAATCAACCCTGAAGAAGGCCTGGAAGTGTCTTTTATGCTCTAGAGGAAGTATCAACCAAGAAATAAGTCTAACTACCCTGAGCCTGGCACTTCTCAGTGGGGCTAGTGGTAAAGAACCCGCCTGCAAATGCAGGAGACATAAACTATATTGCTTTAGGTTATCTAGTTCACAATTTTTCTTTGCTTAATTTCTCTACTTCAAAGTGCTATGTCACTGACTGTAGGTTTCTTTTTTTCAATTGAGCAAAGTTAATTACTATGTTTTATAAACCTCAAATGCCAATTTTTTATAAGCTAAAATCAACTTAGATAAATAATTAACAAACAAAAGATTTTCCCCATCTAATGCTTTTCCTAAAACATGTAAAGTGAATGAAAGGGTAAAACAAAAATGTATCATACTTCTCTTCAACTAGTCTGCCACTAGTTATCTTTAACTAGACTGATACTTTAATGGGAATTTTCTTTTTCCATTTAGGAAAACATATTCTCCTAAAATTAACTAGCACATATTTTAACTCAACACAAAAATCCAGTCTCTATCACTATTGACTTCTAGGAATCCAAATCATGAATTTAAAATGCTGCCTGTCATTTTCTATTTTAAAGTCATGGGCACTGTTGAGAGACATATTCAAGAATTATTTGATATCTCTTTCACTTTTATATATCTTCTCATTTAATGGATATGCCAAGCCCTTTCTATTTTTAAACTAAATTTATCTAGGTAGCAACATAAATAACTAGTTTGTATCAAATTTCCACTTGTTTTATTTTATAAATAGTACATAATTAAGAATTCCACTGGTTTACATCCTCTAACTAGTAACTGCAAACTTTATGAAAATACAATCTCTCTCTTTTTTTGCAACTGAAGACACAATACCTAGCAGAATGTCTGGCATATAATAGGTGCCAAATATATTATTTTTATTATTTTTAACAGAATATACAATAGAGAACATGCATTTAAAGTGTATAGTGTGATAAATGTTTACATCTGTATAGACTCATAAAACTATCACCAAAATCAGGATAATAAACATATCCATTGCCCTCAAAAGTTTCTTTATGCTCCCTTTTAATCCCTCCTATCATGACTACTGATCCACTTTCTGTCACTATAGATTAGTTTGCATTTTCTAGATTCCTATGTAAGTGAAACCATAAAGTATATTTTGTTTTATCTCTAGCTTCTTTCACTCAGCTTAATTATTTTGAGATTAATTTGTGCTGTGTGATCAATATTTATTTCTTTTTACTGCTGACTAGTATTCTATTGTATGGCTAAATCATAGCTTGTTTATCCATTCATCTGTTGAGAGACATTTGTTTCATTTGGGACTCTTGCACATAAAGCTTCTGTGAACATTCATGTGTATCTTTATAAAGATATATGCTTTCATTTCTCTTGGGTAAATACTTAGGAGTGGTATGGCTGGATCATATGGTAGGTGTATGTATAGTTTTTTAAGAGAGTGTCAAACCATTTCCCAAAGTAATCACGTCATTTAACATTTGCACCTGCATTATGTGAGAACTCTCCTTCCTCTATGTTCAAGCCAATACTTGGCATGGGCAAACTTTTAAAATTTAGTCATTAGCATTGATGTGTAGCGGTAGCTCTGTGATTTTAATTTGCTTTCCCCTAATGACCAATCAAGATTGCTGGGAGAAATATCAATAACCTCAGATATGCAGATGACACCACCCTTATGGCAGAAAGTAAAGAATAACTAAAGAGCCTCTTGATGAAAGTGAAAGAGGAGAGTGAAAAAGTTGGCTTAAAGCTCAACATTCAGAAAACAAAGATCATGGGATCTGGTCCCATCACTTCATGGGAAATAGATGGGGAAACAGTAGAAACAGGGGCTGACTTTATTTTGGGGGGCTCCAAAATCACTGCAGATGGTGATTGCAGCCATGAAATTAAAAGACGGTTACTCTTTGGAAGGAAAATTATAACCAACCTAGATTGCATATTAAAAAGCAGAGACATTTCTTTGCCAACAAAGGTCCATCTAGTCAAACCTATGGTTTTTCCAGTGGTCATGTATAGATGTGAGAGTTGGACTATACAGAAAGCCGAGCACCAAAGAATTGATGCTTTTGAACTGTGGTGTTGGAGAAGACTCTTTAGAGTCCCTTGGACTGCAAGGAGATCCAACCAGTCCATCCTAAAGGAGATCAGTCCTGGGTGTTCATTGGAAGGGCTGATGTTGAAGCTGAAACTCCAGCATTTTGGCCACCTGAAGCGAAGAGCTGACTCATTTGAAAAGATGTTGACACTGAGAAAGATTGAGGGCAGGTGGAGAAGGGGATGACAGAGGATGAGATGGTTGGATGGTGTCACCAACTCAATGGACATGAGTTTGGGTAGACTCTGGGAGTTGGTGATGGACAGGGAGGCCTGGCATGCTGCAGCCCACAGGGTCGCAAAGAGTTGGACACGACTGAGCAACTGAACTGAACTGAATGACCAATGATATTGAGCACTTTTCCATGAACTTTTTGACAATTATTAGCCCAATTCAAGGTCATAAAGATTTTTATCTAAAAGTTTTGGTGTTAAGTTTTATATTTAGGTCTGTATTCTATTTTGAGTTAATTTTTATAAATGGTATGAGGTAGGGATTGAAGGACATTGTTTTGCACATGGGTGTCCAATTTTTTCAGTAACATTTGTCAAAAACACTATCCTTTCTCCACCGAGTGAGCTTTGCAACTTTGTGGAAAAATCAGTTATCTGTACATGTATGTGTCTATTTCTGAATGTTCTTTCCTGTTTCATTGATCTGTTTGTTTCTCTGTAAGCCAAACACATTCTTGATTATTTTGGCCATATATTAAGTCTTGAGATGTCCAACTTTGTTCTCCGTTTTCAAAGTTGTTTTGAATCCTCTGGTTTTTGCTGTTCCCCCATTTAGAATCACTTTTCAGTTTCTGCCAAAAGAATGGCTTGGACTTTGATTGGGTTACCTTGAATCTTTACATCAATTTAGGGAATTGACATCCTAACAATACTGAGACTTTTGACCTATGACTGAATACATCTTTACTGAATAAAAGAAGAATTGTTGAAGTTCAGTTTTAGAATAAAGAATTTTCAGAACTCTAGGTAAATAAGAAATATCATTTTTATTAAAATTTTACGGCTAGAACTTTTGATTTGGCTTTCCAAAAAAAATTCTAATTGTATTTTTTAAATTATGGGGAAATACAGTTGACTTTGGGAAATGTATTGTGGTTGCTTCCTTCTTTGACATATAACATCTTTTAATTTCAGATCTAGTATGAGATCTGTGTACGAGATCTATGGATGAGATCTGTGTTTTCTAAAAATCTTTCCTTTAGGAAAAGAAAAACAAAAGATGATTCAGTGACAAGCTATTAAAATCTAAAAGGAGACTGATGCACATTCAATAAAAGAAAGTCTAAATCTAGCTTCCAGCATCCAGGAAAATTTTATCAAGTCCCTTAAAAACAAATGATACCTATCACATTTATTTGCTTTTGTAATTCTTTAACCATCCAAAACATTTTCAGTTTATTATTTTCTTTTATTCAGACAACTGTGAAGTAAGAACAAGTCACCATCATTGGCAGTAGAGGAAGGTGAAGAATCCAGTAGAGAACAGATCACCAAAAGTCACAGTGAAGGCTAGTGAAAACTGCCTTCAGGTCAACTAATTCTCTTCTGAGATGTTTCTTCACTAGACATTTCTATACAAAAAACAGGGCTCACTCCAGCTGTTCAAATAGATAAGGTACTTCTTAAAGGATGTCAGCTGTCCCCTCAATCTCCAGAAGGACCAGTGAGGAAGACTTACAGACCACCCAGCCTGGATCTACACCTAAGTCAGACCCAGCAACTAATGTGCTAGGTCAGATCTCACTGTCACCTACTAATGTGTTAGCTCTCACCTCGCTGTTTTTTGCCTTAAAAGGCAAATGTTGAACAGTAGAAGATAGGACTTCGGTTGCTATTATCCTAAAAGACCCATACCAGCACAGTCTCCCTCAAAAAATCAAAAGTTTCCCTGTAGCTTCTGCTTCATCGTTCTGTTCTTTTCTGAACAGACAGCTCATTCCAGAGAATATGATTAGCAGAGTCTAGCCATTTATTTGGGCCTGCATTCATAATAGTGGAAATTGCACAGACATAAAAATGATGTTTAAAAGGCACTGAGTAACCTCAACATGGCAAGGTACATCTCACAAAGCATTCTTAAAATCAATGTGAGTCATAGAATTACAGTGGTTTGGGGTTGAAAGGGATCTTTTAAATTGCCAGTGTTTACCAAATTTTAAGCCATGACTCATTAAAACACTATAAAAATCAATGGAGTATGCTTCAAAGTTTTAAAAATTAAAATAGAATTGTAATTATCACCATGGATTGCACTTAGGGAAGGTAAGTATTGTCTGGTGATAAAACATTTGTCCTAATTATATATGTGTGTCTCTATATATGTATATGTACAATATAGATATACATATGTACAATATATATTTATATTTGTATATACAGTATATATTTATATACACACATTTTACATCAGGACTTGGGATATGTGTGTGTGTACATATATATGGGATATATGTATGTACATATATCCCAAGCTCTGATGTAAGATGCGTTTTTTACTATGAGTCATGGTGAACACAAAAACTTGAAAAACACTAGTCTAATCCAACCTCTTCATTTTCATTAAAAGGAGAAAGAATAAGGCTCAGAAAATCAAGCACCTTGCTTTGTTAGTTAAGGTAAAGATGGAATCAAGATTCAGAAAATCTCTCAGTCCTACTCTAAGGACAACATCCATCACCTGGAAGAATACTTCCCATTTCCTAGGTAAATCTCCTCCTCTATTAGCCTTGCTGTGGTAATTAAATGAACTTTACAATTAGTATCTCACAAAAATATTGTGAACTTTATAGTTGCAGTTGTGAGGCAATAGTTAATGGTTACCACTTACTATAATTAATACTAGTCAACACATTCTACATATTAACTCTGGAAAGACAGTTAATCTGTGTTATTTTAAAGATTTTTATGTTGGTAGATATGTTAATTACAGGGAGGACATTGTACCAGTAACTATAAACAAATATTTAAAGAAAATAATTTTATTTTCAATAAATAGAAAGAAATCTAAAGTTATGATCTGTCATGCTGAAGGAAAATACACCATTGAAAATTTTTTTTCTTGCCAATTCTCGGCTATGTTTGTTTCTATCAAAAACATTAAATACATTTTCAAAAAAAAAAATAGGTAAAAGCTATAAAAATAAGATGTAAATATTTTTAATAATACAGCTTTTTATTTTTCTTGTACTTATTTTAACTGAATTGCTAAAAATTCTATTTCTAAATAGCCATGAGCTGAATATTTGCCCAACTTGGAATATCTCTTTCTTCAATAATAACAAGTCTTTTGCACTATTGTACACCATTGTGTATTTTATAAATATAAATTTAATACAAATACTTCTATTATACATTAAAACCTAATTGCTCTTAAGATTTTAATGATAAAGAGGGTCAAAGAGGAATAAAAAATACCAAGGATTAATGCTTTCAATAAAGAACCCTAATTTCCAGTGTGTAACCTTCTCCCTCCTATAGGAAAGCTCAATAAATGTAGTAATGAAAAGTACAACACTCTTGCAAAGTATGCCCAGAATCTTTCTATTTGCTAGCTAAGTGCCACCACCCAGATTTTGATGTGAATTTTACAAGTTTATTTTTCATCATCAATTAATATGTTTTGAATTCATACTGAAAATAGAATGCACTTTATTTTTACATGTTGACTCTTCTCATTGTCTATGGGAATTTAGTTTCCTTACAAAGAAGACATACTGTTCATGGAGTTCTCAAGGCAAGAGAACCCCCTTTATTTTGGGGGGGGCTCCAAAATCACTGCAGATGGTGACTGCAGCCATGAAATTAAAAGACACTTATTCCTTGAAAAGAAAATTATGACCAACCTAGACAGCATATTAAAAAGCAGAGACATTCCTTTGCCAACAAAGGTCTATCTAGTCAAGGCTATGGTTTTTCCAGTAGTCATGTATGGATGTGAGTGGGATTGTAAAGAAAGCTGAGTGCCGAAGAATTGATGCTTTTGAACTGTGGTGTTGGAGAAGACTCTTGAGAGTCCCTTGGACTGAAAGGAGATCCAACCAGTCCATCCATCCTAAAGGAGATCAGTCCTGGGTGTTCATTGGAAGGACTGATGTTGAAGCTGAAACTCCAATACTTTAGCCACCTGATGTAAAGAACTGACTCATTGGAAAAGACCCTGATGCTGGGAAAGATTGAAGGCAGGAGGAGAAGGGGACAACAGAGGATGAGATGGTTGGATGGCATCACGAACTCAATGGACATGAGTTTGAGTAAACTCCGGGAGTTGGTGATGGACAGGTAGGCCTGGCGTGCTGCAGTCCATGGGGTCGCAAAGAGCCGGACATGACTGAGCAACTGAACTGAACTGAACAAAGAAAACAAGTTATTTTTGTTGCCAAGGATATTTTCCTATACTCAGTTCAATTCAGTCACTCAGTCGTGTCTGACTCTCTATAGTCCATAAGGTCGCAAAGAGTCAGACACAACTGAGGGCACATACACACACAAAAATTCATATGCTAGTAGTAACATGGAGGGAAAAATTCTTTTAACTACAATTCAGTACAAATGAAATTTAATACTCTCTTTATGATTGTGTGTGTGTTAGTTGCTCACTCATGTCCAACTCTTGGCGACCCCATGAATTGTAGCCCGCCAGGCTCCTCTGTCCATGGAATTTTCCAGGCAAGAATACTAGAGTGGGTTGCCATTCCCTTCTCCAGGAGAGAAGGGATTGAACCAACCCAGGGACTGAATCTGGGTCTCCTGCATTGCAGGAAGATTCTTTGTGGTCTGAGCCACCAGGAAAGCCAATTCAATACAAATGAAATTTAATGCTCTCTTTACTATGACTATAACTTTCAAATATTTGCACCTCTTTCTGCCTTCAATAAATATTAAAATACGGAAAGAGTGAAAAGATGTTGTCTTTTCAAGTTCCTCTTTTTCCCAAATGAAATCTACTCCCACCCCAAATAAGATCCCATATTCTCATTTTATTTGGAGAAGGGCATGACAACCCACTTCACTATTCTTGCCTGGAGAATCCCATGGACAGAGAAGCCTGGTGGGCTATGGTCCTCAGGTTCTCAAATCAAAGACTTTGACACGACTGAATCAACTTAGCATGCATGCATTCTCATTTTATTAGGCATGTCTGTGTAATTTCTCCTCATAACTACACTTAGTTCTTATAAGTTTATCTGTGTTTGATCTGCTTCTTCACTAAGGGTAGGGAAATATCTTTCATCTTAAATTTCACCTGTCTTCTCTCTTCACTTCCACACTCTCACTCCTCCTATGTTCTGGAGACTGTATAATGCTACCTTTTTCAAGATCTTCATTATTCAGAAGGTGGCATACAAAATGGTTACACAATGCAGGCCTCATTTATATTTATAAAATTACTGATCAGATTGTTATTGCAACAATTTCCAAACATCACGTAACCAACAACTGCAGTGCAGTGAGTGGGGTGGGAACACTACAGCCTAACACAATTCATTAAGGACCCTCAGCTGGTTGAATCTCTGAAACTCCAGCAGCCTCAGTACCACTTGAAAGCTAATTCTCTCTCTCTCTCTCTCTCTCTGAGTGTTCCTCCTTTCTGGGACAGAAGTCAATAACCATATTCCATAAGCTTCCCATGAGAAGAGTGAAGAGGAGGGAGGTAGAACAGGTTGCCAAATCCACTTAGGCACTCTGCCTAGATTAACCTAACCATTTAAAAGCCGGCAGGCTACCCATGCTAACATTAAAAGTGCTCAGCGTTCTGATGTGAATTAGACCAAGGCAGGCTTTCTCGGACACCCAGGCCACCACAGACGTTCTCAAGGGCATCTGTTATGGATTCTCTAGCTTTCCTTTCCCCTCTTCCATCTTATATTGCTTTTTATTGCCCCTCTCCTTTCCCCAGTTCCCATTATTTTCTGCCCCATCCTAGCACTAGAGGCATCATTCACTGTTGGCTCTTGAATTAAACAGTGCTTGGGCTTCCCAGGTGGCACAGTGGTAAAGAATACGCCTGCCAATACCAAAGACTTAGGTTCGATCCCTGGATCGGGAAGATCCCCTGAGGTAGGAAATGGCAACCCACTCTAGCATTCTTGCCTGGAAAATTCCATGGAGAGAGGAGCCTGACGGGCTATAGTCCATAGGGTTGCAAGGAGCCGTGCACAACTCAGGACGCACACACTTGGTAGCCAGACCTCGTTTTGTGCCCACCAAAGCATCCATGCCTGGGTTCCTTAAAATGTAAAATTCTCGTGCTCCCAAGTCATCTAAGCGCTTCTCAGGACCACGCAGCTAAAGGGGACCTACAACTGACAAGGTGAAGCTGAGGCTCAGATAGAGGACCCTGGCTGCATCACACCAGAATGTAACTCTCAGAAGGGGAAATGGCTAGAAGACGTGAGAAAGCTGGGTGGTAGAAAGATGCCCAACCTAAGCAAACTCAGTTGCGCAAGCGCATGGCTTGCAGCGTCTCCGGTGGCCTCATCACAGCGCCTGCGCACAAGATCCCTGGAGCGGCGGGGAAGGGAGAGGAGCTGTCGGGCCTAGAGCTCGCACTGTCTCGGCAACCTCAGTCTGCAAGCCCCGCCTCCTTCAGCGCTCGCCTTCCCAAACAAGCGGGTGCGGCCTAGCGCTCTCCGTCTATTGGCCTTTGGCCTTTTCCGTTTCCGCCCAGCCCTCCAGAGTCCACCAATCAGCTTGGGCGCTTGAGTAAGTGGCCACCTCCTAGGGAGCCGCTCTGACTCCTCTGCCTCCTCCCGCTGCTGCCTCCGCTGCTGCCTCCTCCTTCCCCACCTCCTCCGTCAGGCGGGCGTCTGCGGGGGCCCGAGGGGCGGCGGCGGCGGCAGCAGCAGCGATATGGAGCCGGGGCCCGGCGGCCGAAGCGCTGCTCGCGAGCACGGGGCCGGACCCGCGAGCACCCCGCCGCCTAGGGAGCAGGAGCGGAAGCTGGAGCAGGAGAAGCTCTCCGGGGTGGTAAAGAGCGTCCACCGGCGGCTCCGCAAGAAGTACCGGGAAGGTAAACAGCGAACGGAGTGGGGGAAGGGGAGGCCTCGTCGCCCCCGGCCCCTTGTCAACCTCTCCCCTCCCCCAAGGGGCCACCATTACAACCTGAAGGATCTGCACGTCAGCCCCTGCCAGGGCCGCTCTCCCAGGCCAGGACGCCCCCTTCTCGGTCGAGCCCTCGGTTCGGCTTCAGGCTCCCTCCTCCCGCCCCCTTTTCTTCGAGGGCCCTTCAGGAGAGTTCCAGGCCTGTGGAGGAGCCGAGTCCCCACCTCTCGCATCCCCTGTCCCCAGCCTGGGTGCTGAGATTGTTGTCACCATACACAAGAACCCAGACCCTCACACAGGAGGTGGAGGTCTATCGTTACGAGAGACTAGAAGCTCAAACACGAAGTCAGGTAGAAATCCATTCGAGAAACATGAACTGGAAGAAGCGCGAGTTGACCACCCTGCGCTTTGATCAGCCTGTCTGATTTGTTGCCGCGTTTGACCCCCTTCTTACTACCTCATTCCTGCGGGTTTAGCCCGGGTGGAGCTTCCTCGCATTGGCTTCCAGGACTGCGGAGTCAGCAGGCCTTTTAGCTGACTGGACTTCACCTAAGGGGGAGGGGCTCCATCCTTGCCACCCCCTGCCCCCCCCCATCCTGTTCTTTAAATGCTGGATCTTAGTGTTTATTTAGGCGGGAGAGAAAGAGATCTGGGGCAGATTCTTAAAATATTCTTTAGATATGAATAGTATGTAACGACTAAGCCTCCTAAGGGTACCCGCGAAACAGCCATCGCTGGGAACCCCTCTTATGGAAGATCTTGAGCAAAGGAGAAGCCATAGTAGCTTTTGCTTGGGCCTGAGAACTGTTTATAGTTAGGATCTACAGTTATATTTGGTGTTTTAAAATACAGGCTTTTTTACAGAACTATTTTATAAGAAACTGACAGTGAAAATTCCCAGTTTTTTCATGTGCTCAGGAGACATTTCTTCTAAAGATCAAAACGAGGGATAATTTTGTTCTTGCTTTCTTCTGGCTTTAGCTTAATTGCACATTGAGAAGTTGGCAGTCTTGTAGTGGTTGTCTTATACTTGGTTAAGCTTGGATTAGAAGCAAAATTATGACAGTGGGAAGGAACAAATAGCTAAGATAATGTTACTTTTGAGTTACAAACACTTTTCAATTACTCTGGAAGAGTAAAACTAAGTATCTTTTGTTCTTTTGAATGTAGGTGATGTGTTTCATTTTTCAAACTTTAAAAGTTTTTTCCCCTTGACAACTCAAGGCTCTATTTTTTAATAGCTGCTTAAATAGTAATCCTAAAAAATAACCTATAGTTATTGTTTAATAGTTAGCAATAGAGACTTATCAGGCATACTGAGACATTGAAATTTTTTTCAAGAATGCTTTAACCCCAACCCACAATTTATTCAATAATGAGTAGTTACTATAGCAACGATTGCATCATTCTTGATATTCAGAGAATACACTTACATAATGGCATTCAGTAGGTTCTTGTGTTGTTTGGAAAAATGAGGAAATAAATGGACACACTTTATCATGTATTTTGTACAAACTTCAGCAAGTATCTCTTTTTAAAGAAAAAAATGGATAGCATATAATTCAATTTCCATTTTTACCTTTTTATAATAATTTGATTATTCATTATTAATTCATTCAAAAATTAGGTGTCATCGTGTCTGCTGTTTATTCTCTCTTAGTTCCCGCATGTTGAAGCATGTGTTTAAGCCTGAATATTAACCAAGGGAATGCTTGTTTATAACGAGAATTAGTATTTGGAAGTTACCAGAGCTAGGATAGATACATGTAGTTCTTAAGTGAATGATACAGTTTGCTTTAGGGCAGGTAAAGTCCTGGCAGTCTGTAAGCATATGAATGAGACTGTTCTTTAGGTGTTTTAATGCCCTGAATTCCACCAATGATCTAGACTTCTCTGGGTTTTAATGATATACAAAGCCCCATCAGTGAACTAGCAAAGTAAAAGGTCCTAAAAAGCATGCCCTTTCTATCTTTATTTCTGATATGTAGGTCAAGAATTGTGATTTGACAAAAATCTGTGAAAGCACCACCTGAAAAAGTCTGATTTTTCATATAATAATACCAAAGAATTAGTGCTTTGTTAATTTAATGCTTTACTTTGAGGTCTGTCATTAAAGTGTCATTTGCAGGTCTTCTCTGGTTATAAAATAATAATACAAATGGTGCTGGGTCAGGTTACAAAGGCCTATTTAATCAGTAACATGCCTGTACTGTAATACCAATAATTATGGAAACGCTACTCCTTTTATAACAATATTCCTATCAGAAAATACAGTGAAAATTCCAGCATACACTCTTTGAATGTTAAACTAGAAGGAACTTTAGTGATTCCCAAACATGAATAAACAGTGAACTCATATGGGTGCCTTTTAGAAAATTACTCCATTCCACCTCAGATGTACAGTTTCAGAACCCCTGTCAATGGTGCTTGGAAATTTGTCAGTCAGATTTTCAAGTGATAATCTAAATGACTTCCTTCGTTTTTACACATGAGTGAGCTGAGTCCTAAAAATAGTGAAATAACTTGCTTGAAATTTGGATAGTTCATCATTAGCACCAAACATATTTTATGAGATTCTAACAGATTTTATGAAATTAATGCCCTCCCCCCAGTTCAAAGCTTAATGGTGTCTCCAGATGTTCTTGGAGTGGGAGGGAAATGAGAAGCAGGAAGTAGCGCTAGAATTTATGTTGGGTAAAAGGATGTCAATTGATGAGAATGGGGCAGTCCCTGGAATAATAAGTATGATTTGCTGAGTTAGAGCTATGTGAAGCGTGAGTTTCTTCTGGACTGATAGCAGAGAAGAAAATAAATTGGGGTAGAATGAAGGAAGAGGCAAAACATTCACTAGATAGTAAAAGACAGGAGTGAGACCTGGATAATGAGTGTAGTGTTGGATAATATACTTTCCTTATCTTTGATAGTGGAAATGAAAATGAAGCAGGAATAATATTGAAAATAAGGTTGGTAGAAAAAAGTTTCTCTCCACCTTTCCCAGTGCATTTGTGCAAACTGATGCTTGTTGTGGCAATGAGCAGGCTTGGGGTGGGGGGTCATGGATAAGTTCAATGCACTCTTTTAACACTTTTCCTCTCTCTACTCCATTTTACTGCCTGTCCTCTGTCAGCACTTAGAGATCCTTTGCCTGTTTGTATAAGAGTAAAGTGAGAATTGGAGATAAAGGTCAGTATTCCAGGCAGTGCTGATATCTGAAGTAGTTACCAAAAGGAAATGGTCAGGAAATGTTTAGCAATGGAGATGAGAAGGAGTGTTTCTAGTGTCAGTCATTTATAGATAAAGGATTGAGTTTATATAAATGGAAACCTTTATTTTTTTAACCTATTTTGTGAATGTCTTTAGCAGTTTTCATCAATTTAATTG
Organism: Cephalophus harveyi; assembly: GCA_006410635.1. Classification (NCBI taxonomy): domain Eukaryota; kingdom Metazoa; phylum Chordata; class Mammalia; order Artiodactyla; family Bovidae; genus Cephalophus; species Cephalophus harveyi. Next base: position 65,907 of record SJYT01053841.1, read on the forward strand.
TCTCTGAATTTACTTTTTCTGCATGCCAAAACAGGTTAAAACAGTTTGTCACATAGACCCGTGCAGGTTATCAATCAGAAAAAAATTAAAATGCATGTTAACCTGTTAACAATGATATTCTCAAAACATAGGTTAATGGGTGATCTTTATTATACTTTTCTATATTTAAAAAAGTCGGTGTTACTAGTAGCAGTGATAATATTTTAAAAGTAGTTAGAATAAATAGGATAGGTTACTGATACTGAAACAGAAAAGAAGAACATAGAATAGGTTGATTTTGTAGACTAAGGAAAAAAATTGTGTTACAAAGGTTAACAGCTCTGAGCAGCATTTTAAGAGTCAGCTACTAAATAGCCTAGTATAGATGTTCAATTCTTACTGATTATTCAAATTATTCTCCTTGTTTAAGACAAAGGGTACTGCAACAGCAGTTTAGGATAAGCTGCTCATTTGTGATTGATTTTTCCTTAGCATACAGCTAAAACAAGAGAATTGTAGGAGGAAGGGAAAAACCTTTGAATTAGAAATAATTTTAAACTAAAAAGGTCTAAAAGTGAAAGAATAAATGTATTGTTAGTGTTTTTTCATGAAACAAAATTTTGAAATTACTTTTAAAATTAGAATAACAGGCTGTGTTTTTAGTTGCACTTTCCTAATTTTTTTCTGCTTTGGGGGCTTTCAATACTGCTTTAAATTACTGACCAACTCTTTGACCCCAAGACACTTTAACAGATTCCCTTTGTTTTACATTTTTTTTTTTTAATCAAGTGGCATTTAACTCTTTTTTCTTTAACGTGTTCTTTTCTGATTCTGATACAGAATCTGAAAGCCCTGTTTTTTAGTGATGGAATCTTTGCTCAATCACCAAATGAGTAAGTTGAAAACTGTCTACAGAACGGAGAGTCTCCTAGTTGCGCTAGGAGAGGTTGAACTGCATTTCTAGCAGGGAAAGAAAAATGAAAAAAATATAGTAATCAATAACACTGGAAGATAAAGGGAACATGGATAAACTCAGTGAGGGACACATAGTAACTATTTGATTTTGTTATTTTAAAACGAAGATCATGGCATCTGGTCCCATCACTTCATGGGAAATAGATGGGGAAACAGTGGAAACAGTGTCAGACTTTATTTTGGGGGGCTCCAAAATCACTGCAGATGGTGACTGCAGCCATGAAATTAAAAGACGCTTACTCCTTGGAAGAAAAGTTATGTCCAACCTAGATAGCATTTTCAAAAGCAGAGACATTACTTTGCATACTTTGGCCACCTCATGCGAAGAGTTGACTCATTGGAAAAGACTCTGATGCTGGGAGGGATTGGGGGCAGGAGGAGAAGGGGACGACCGAGGATGAGATGGCTGGATGGCATCACGGACTCGATGGACGTGAGTCTGAGTGAACTCCGGGAGATGGTGATGAACAGGGAGGCCTGGCGTGCTGCGATTCATGGGGTCGCAAAGAGTCGGACACGACTGAGCGACTGAACTGAACTGTAATAAGGTATCTTTTTAGGAAATTTTTACATTTTAAAAGATACAGTAAAAATCAACAGTATTGGTATAGATCCTTTGATTTTTGGGGAAAAAAATGTAACAACAAATGCAGTGGGTATCAACCTTGATTCTATATTAGTATTGCCTGTGGAACTTTGTGGAACACAGGCAATCTGTATTATTTTAAAAGTCTGTAGATTATACAGTGGGCAAAGGAGTTGAACACCTAGCTAAAGTACAATAGATTGAAATGGGAAGGAATCTAGATGAAAGTAAATCAGCTAGGAGACTTACACCAATCTATTTTTTAAAGGTTAATAATAGTATAAGTAAAAGTAGTGTTCATGAAAATAGAGAAAGATAAGTCAAATACTTTTGAAAGTCAGAGTGAACAGTTTTAGTGAAAGTAAAGGGAAGAGTCAATAATGATGCCAAGATTTCTTGCCTGGAAAAATATAAATAGCCATTTCCAGCCAGTTTAGAAATGTGTGTGTTGAGATGGAGGCGTGGAGAATAGAGTAGATAGGCAAGTTGGCTTCTCATATGGTAATGGTAATGATTTAATTCAGATGTATCCCTTGGTAATAAAGGATTGGAAGCCCTCTGTTAAAGTTTTGAGGGCAGATGAACAGCCCAATGGAGTGATGATAATATATAACGAGGATAGACTCTTGGAAGATACCAATAGTATCTTACTGGTTTTACGTAAGTAAGTATGCTCCTTTATGCTCCCAAGATACCATTACCTTTCCTTTATTGTAGTTATCACTTGCATGAGTGCTCAGTTGTGTCCAACTCTTTTGCGACCCCATGGACTGTAGCCTACCAGGCTCCTCTGTCCATGAATTTCCTGGGTAAGAATACTGGAGCAGGTCGCCATTTCCTCCTCCAGGGGAATCTTCCCGACCCAGGGATCAAACCCATATCTCCTGCATCTCCCTGCATTGGCAGGTGGATTCTTTACCACTAAACCACTTGGGAAGCCAATAGTTATCACTTACCAGTTCAGTTATCTGTCTTTCCCACTAAATTTAGTTCCTTGAGTAGGAGTCTGCCTTTTTATCTTTGTGTCCCTAGTATCTAGCACCTTGCCTTGTAGATTTAAGGCACACACACAAAAGAAGGAAGCTGATATAGAATATATCCATGTGGTTTGAATCTAATCTTTTTATATTCATAATTTTTAAATTTAAATTTTCAGTACAAAATTTTTGTAATGAATTTATGGTCATATCTTAAATGAGTATATTAGATTAATTTAGCCTTTTGAAATGGTCCATATTATCATTATTAACATCAGTCCACTTTTTAAATTAAAACTGTCAGTAGTGAGTATAGGTAAAAAAAATTATTTTCTCAAAAAATGTGAACTAATAAGGATGTTGTGAGTGGTGTAAGTGTCTCTGTGTGTGTTGATATGATAATTTTGTATATGTCTTTGTATTTATTTATATACTCTAACTTCACACACAAAATTTTTCAACCCCAATATTCATTTCCTAAATTTTTGAGGTGAAGTTTGTGCTGGTTTTAAAATCTAAACATCTGAGAACCACTGATGTAAATTGTACTCTTTTATTGTGCTTTATGTGTAGAATCACTGAAGCTCATTGCACAGGTTATTTTAGAACCCCATGCCTTTACAGGGACATCTGAGTATTACTTATTTATACAGAAATTCCTCTATTTATATGGAAATTCCTATTCCCAGTTACATAAAAATTAAGCCCCAGAAGATTCTCCATAAGTCCTTTGTTTACACTAAACGAGATCTGGGTGGTGAGATGCATTTAGGTAAAGTTGTTTCACAGGAGGATAACAGATACTGATTCTAACTTTTCTTGATTCTTTCCATCTCTTGCATAGGGTGTGTTCAGAGTTTTACAGTTTGAATTAACTTTTCATCATAAATAAGTTTGTAATAAGAAACAGAAAATGCACCATGGGTCAAATTATATTTATAAATGTGAACTTTTATCCATGCAGTGTTTTGTTTTTGAATTAAATTTGGCTCTTCAGTTTGCCCCAAGCCTCAGTTGCTCTATATATTTTTTCACCAGGCTTTTGAGTTTACAGTCTTGCCATAAACCCTTGGTTTTAAGCCATGACTGCACAGTGGATTCATCTGGGGAGCAGTAAAATAAATGACCAATTCCCACTTCAGACCAATTAAATGAAACGTCTAGGTGAAACCATTGTGCAGCCAGAGTTGAAATCGCTGCCAGGAATCTAACAAATAATGCAGTTGGAGAGGCTAAATCACCACCACCCAGAGACTAAGTAACTGCATTTGACTGTTTGTGGCTAGAAGAATCAGTGTACTTTGCTTTGGTGCAAAGCTTTGTTAATATCCATGAAAGTTCATAAATTAGAAACTCATTATGAGAAGCAAGTGGTGAGGAGCGTGGACTTTGGCACTTGACTGCCAGGTTTGATGTGTACCTTTGTGAGGGTTACTTAATCTTTCTGTACTTCAGTTTCCTTATCTGTAAAGTAAAATATCTGTCAAAATGGATTGGTGTTAGAATTAAATGAGCTAATATTTGTAAGGTACTTAAACAGTATCTGGCATATAGAAAGCCTTACTTGTGTTAAATACATACTTTTAAAAATAAAAGGTGTAATTGTAACTACCACTTGGATGCATTTAGGGGTATTGAAGATTGAATGGTTCCTGGAATTTCTATCTAGACTGTTCTATAGTGTCTTTCTTCTTCAGTATTAGGATTGCTGAAGCTTTTTTTTTTTTTTTTTTTCCCCCCTTTGCTTCTTATATTTCTTTTAATAACATTGTATATGAAAGATCCAACCTTTTTAGCACATTAGAATTGGATTTTTCACCTTATCAGAGAAATGACTAGTAGCATCATGTTAGGTGTAATATGCAAGTTTTTCAGGTGGTTCGTTTGATTCTCAGGAACACGTCAACATCAAACCCCTTAGATGTTTTTGTGCCATCTTTAAGTTTGCTACTATATAAAATGCTCAAGAATACTGAGAAAGTTGTTCTGTGTGTGGTTTAACTGTGTTTGTAAATAATCTGTTCCTGATCACTTTGTTTTAATGTCTTGGAATGGCTGCTGAACTTGTTTCCACCTGGTCATGAGTTTTTCGGCTTACTTCATTTATTCTGTTAACAGTCAGTCGTAACCTACTCTTTGCGATCCTATGAACTGTAGCCTGGTTCCTCTGTCCATGGAATTCTCCAGGCAAGAACGCCGGAGTGGGTAGCCATTTCCTTCTCCAGGGGATCTTCCCAACCTGGGGATTGAACCCAGGTCTCCCGCATTAAGGGCAGATTCTTTACTATCTGAGCCACCAGGGAAGATCCAGTGAGAGGGAGGTAAACCCTCTTGAAGCATATGGGAATTCTTTTATGTTTTGAAAGAAAGAAATTTTCTATTCTAGATGGCATGAGAGAAGTTAATTCAGAAAGAAGGAATAGTATCCATTCTAAAGAGACAGTGTAGAGATTCCATTGGTTCACTCAAGTTTGGACCTATAATCTAGCTGTTCTTGAGGTTATTGAGTAAGAGCAAAATGAAATAACTTTTTAGCTTCTTATTGGTTCTTACAAAGATCTTTGCTATCAAAGTAATAATATCTTTAATCTCAAAATTACTAAAAATGGAATTCTTTTTTTTTTTTTTTT
>SJYT01053842.1:0-21087 GCA_006410635.1 Cephalophus harveyi
TGACTGGTCACACCACCATGGATATCTGGTTCATGAAGATCTTTTTTGTATGGTTCTGTATATTCTTGCAGCCTCTTCTTAGTATCTTCTGCTTCTGTTAGGTCCATACCATTTCTTGCCCATGGTATTTAAGATGTGATTTCTAGAGTTTGTCAATATATCTGAAAATGTATATGTGGCTCTAAGTTTTCTTTTTTTCTTCTTTTTGTATTATACCTATTGAGTTCTTACAGACTTTGTTCCATATAGAAAAATTGTTTATAATGTACGTGTTAAAATCTGTATTGAAAAAAAATAGCATGTTTTCTGTTGAATTCCTGCCTTGTATCAGCACACATTCTACAAGGTACCTAAGGGTTGAAGTTATTGGTAAAAATCTAATAAACTGAATACACTTCCCAACAAAAGAAGTAAGTGTAGTGAATTTAAAGCAATTTAATTCTATTCATGGAATTTTTTATTGAGCTCTTCCCTGAGAGCAGATGGCAACATTTGCTACAGGATTGGAGAGAAAGGAGCCAATAGTAACCACCCTTGGCACCTTCTGACCATCTGCAATTACCTCTTAAATTCCTATTAAATCACAGTATCTGATCTGAAAATTTAAGTCTTCTTTTAAAAAGTAATTAAGAGGGAAAAAAAAAAAAAGAGAGAGAGAGAAAATGAAACTTATGCAAAATCAGCCTCAGAATCAGAGTCACAGAGAAGCCATTGAAGGATTAAAGATGACCTTCTCTGAGGACACACTCTTCTCCTAGACTTCTGTTGCACTATCCCAGCTGATACAGAAGCAAGTCACAAGGCTGAGGTCACGTGAGTGCTGTGATGTAGGGCTGCTGGCTCCAAAAAAAAAAAAAAGAGAGAGAGAGAAAATGAAACTTATGCAAAATCAGCCTCAGAATCAGAGTCACAGAGAAGCCATTGAAGGATTAAAGATGACCTTCTCTGAGGACACACTCTTCTCCTAGACTTCTGTTGCACTATCCCAGCTGATACAGAAGCAAGTCACAAGGCTGAGGTCACGTGAGTGCTGTGATGTAGGGCTGCTGGCTCCACGCTTCCATGGAAGCATGCCCTACATCCCTGCACATGGGTTGTTCTGCAACTGGGCTGAGGTGGAAAACAGCTCTGCCTTTACTAAGAAACTGGTGGAAATGGCCTGACACTTAGAGATATTTTATTCTAATTCTAGTTCTGTTTCTCCAGCTAGTTGCATAGACAGTTTACTTAATCTAAGTATCAGTTTCCTAGAAGGGTTGTTGTGAAGATGATTCATAAAGCAGCCAGAATTAAGCCTGGAGTTAGCAATTTTTTGATGAATTGTAGAGATAATGATAATGGTGGTGGTGGTAATGATGAGGAAAAAGAGGAAGAGGAAGATAAAGATGAAGAAGATGGTTTAAAGAACCAAACATCAGGCTTCCCTGGTGGCTCAGTCAGTAAAGAATCCATCTGAAATGCAGGAGACCTGTGTTCGATCCCTGGGTTGGGAAGATCCCCTGGAGGAGGGCATGGCAACTCACTCCAGCATTCTTGCCTGGAGAATCCCATGGACAGAGGAGCCTGGTAGGCTACAGTCCTTGGGATTACAAAGAGTTGGATACGACTGAGTAACTAAGCATAGCACAGCATTGGCCAAGGCTGGATTTTGCCTAAACTTTGGATGAACCCAGATCACTACCCAAATTAAGTATTATCTTCATGGCACTGAATTTGACCAGGCATTACAATGCACCTTCCTGTTTTTATAAGATTTCTCTCTCTCCTTGTCTCTCTCTCTCTCTCACACACACACACAGACATTGTCATCTTTAATCTCATATTAAACCTCATAAAAACAAAGAATGGTAGTCTTCAAACAAAATTGAATTATTATAAAGCACATTTGGGTGAAACAATTTTAATTTTAAATTAGATTTTCTTTATTTACTTTTTTAAAGGAGTGAGAGAGAATTTGCCATATGTAAGACATTTCAAACATTCTAAAAGAACAGGAAAACATGTGTAACAAATTTAGCAGATGATCTTGGCTTTTGACTATTTTATACATCAAAAAATAAAATCAGTAAATATTTTTGCCTAAGATTACAAAAATGTTTAGCCATGTATATCACTCAAGGTGATTTGTATTATAGTAGTAGCTTTTCCTGAGACATCCTCAAATGAAGGCATTAGCTTAATGGTGGGGAGAAGGCAATGGCAACCCACTCCAGTACTCTTGCCTGGAGAATTCCATGGACAGAGGAGCCTTGTAGGCTGCAGTCCATGGGGTCGCTAGGAATTGGACACGACTGAGTGACTTCACTTTCCCTTTTCACTTTCATGCATTGGAGAGGGAAGTGGCAACCCACTCCAGTGTTCTTGCCTGGAGAATCCCAGGGATGGGGGAGCCTGGTGGGCTGTGGTCTATGGGGTTGCACAGAGTAAGGCACGACTGGAGCGACTTAGCAGCAGCAGCAGCAGCAGAGAAATTGAGGCTCAGAGACAGCGTAGAACAAACTTATAGCTTTAATTTGGGAATCCTTGTGGGTAGGGTGTGAGTGATATATAGGGTGGCTTGGTATATAAAACCACCCAGGTAAAGAATTCTCCTCCTAAATGCAGGAGACCAATCCCTGGGTCAGGAAGATCCTCTGGAGAAGAAAATGGCAAACCACCCCAGTCAGTATCCTTGCCTGGAAAATCATGGACAGAGGAGTCTGATGGGCTATATAGTCCATGGAATCACAAAAGAATCAGACATGACTTAACAACTAAACAAACAAAAACTATATATATAATTACATTGCAAGCTCAACTGAATTTTCTTTTAGTCATACTGCTGCTTATATTTCCATTAGTGCTTACTTGATAACATCATAATTAACTATTTTCTCTTCCACTGAACTTCATATTTTTGTAAAATGGTACATCAGTGTGGAATGGGGTGGAAGGCCTGGGTGGCAGAATTGTACTGTGTTTCCTAGGCTGCTTTGGAACATAGTGGGCGCTCAATGAATGCTTGAATAAATAATCGAATAGATGATTGAATGAGAGAGACTTTTAGAGACTTAAAAATACCTTGTTCTTAAAATGAACAAAGCAACATGCTTTCTGTTTTCATTTTCCCCAAATATATAATTGGTCAATGATTGGCTTATGTAAGGCTGGTAGCAGCCTACCACATGCCAGAACTGGGCTGTTTTGTAACCAGAATGCTTGTGAAAGTGGTCTGAAGTGGGTGCTAAACATTGTAAGACCGAATACCAACTGTGCTGTAGGCCAACATTGGTGTGCAGTGTGTTGGGGGACGGGGCTTTGAGGAAATTTAATAATAAAAGTCAAGATTGCCATCAACTTTATTGACTCAAAACTTTAGGAGTTTATTATTTTCAAAAAAGTTTTTCTTGGCAAATAGTATGCTGACAGTTGAGCACATGACAATAAAATGGATAATTAAGATTACTAGGAGAAGAAAATTCACACGTAGTGTTATTATATTAGAACTTTTTGAATGAGTAATGCACTCACAGAAATAAGCTTTATTGCAGAAAACGGATTAACAAATTTATCATCTGCGTAGTAGATGTTCTTGTTGAATGCTGAGGCTACTGGGAAATAAGATGGAAAGGACATTTGAAGTGTGTTCTGTTCACAATCCTTAATGAAATCATGTTTTCCTCAAATCCTTGTATGTGGATAACATAATGTCTGGAGACTTCCCCTTTTGTATCTTGAGATGCAAGTATTTTCTCCTTACGGTCGCTATCAGTTTGGAGCCTTGTACAACTAACTTTGGACAAGTCTATCTTCTTTACTCACTTTGTAAACTATCAGCTGTAAATTGTCACAGATTGCAATTTGGAGTTGAAAAAAGAATGAAGAAATGCAACTTGAAGGCAGGATGTGGATAGTCCGTTACAAGTGTCATTCTTTCAAGCCAGGCATTCTTAATGGGTTTGCAGGTGAAAGTTAATTCTTAAGATGTTTCTGTATTCCAAATCTCTTCTATCAAATGGGTATCAGATTTGGGCTGCTTCCAAAAACAGGACAGCAAAATGCCTATGCTATGATGATATGATGATGATATGCTCCAAAGAAGAGTTGAGTACAAACTATGACTATTCCCTCTCAGAGCAGAGGACTAAAGATATGCCTGGTAGTCCATACCCTTGGGAGAAGTACCTGTGGTTTAACTTCCTTCACTGAACATTTTCATAGCATCAGATGTGCTGCACAGTATTTGTTGATTGCTTCCCAGTGGCACAGGGAGCCAGATTAATTCTGCTAAGCCTCATCTAATAGAAGGTGACAACAAGCTATGCAGTAGTGGAAAGAACACCATCCTTGAAATATATCAGAGTTTTGACCCTACCTCTGCCACCTGGAAATCTGTGCAAGTCACTTGGACACTCTGAGACTCCATTTCTCCACCTGTTCTATCAACCATAGGGTTATCATGAAAATTAAATGAGATGACCTATATACAACTATATATAAACTGTATATGCAAAAAGTAAAAAGTATTATTTTTCCTAATTATAGTGAGTCTTATCTTGGGTATATGTTAAAAGGCTACATAAGAATTTTTTACTAAATTAAAAACATCCTAAATTTCTTCTTTTTGACACATCTACTTTACCTTAAAGAAGATCTCTTGAACTTAAAGAAGATTCCTTGGTAATCTGGTTAGAAAATTTTAAAAGTAAAACAAGAACATTTTCATTTCTCTTGGGTTTTTACAATCTTTGTGTAAGAAATGTTTCCCTGGGTGTTTGCTACAACCCAACAGAACTGGACAAGGAGTCAGAGGACCTGGGTCTTTGTCCAAAGCCATCATTAACTGTATGACTCTGGCAGGTTCTATCACTTCTCTGAGCTTGTTTCCCAAACAGTAAAATAATAGTAATAGTGTTACCTGATTTGCTTATCTCACAGAATAATTGTGGAAAGCAAGTGAGAAAATGGATGTAAGCGACTTGCTTGTTGGTCAGTTGCATCTGACTCTATGAGACCCCATGAACTGTAGCTCACCAGGTTCCTCTTTCCATGGGATTTCCCAGGCAAGAATACTGGAGTGTGTTGCCATATCCTTCTCCAGGGATCTTCTTGACCCAGGGATTGAACCTAAGTCTCCTGCATCTCCTGCATAGGCAGGAGGATTCTTTTAGCACTGAGCCACATGGGAAGCCTGTAAACCGCTTAATAAGTTCTAATAAAATTTTTCTCAAGCATAGCATTCTGCATCATTCCTCCAACATTACTAATAATAGTTTGCTAAAATTTAAATGGACTTTACTATAATAAGGATAGTTTTTCATTTTGGGAGTATGTTTTCCAAATGCACACTTAAATGAAACCATTATATCAATGTTTGTACGCAAAGTCAGCAAGAAATGGTACTAAAACATATAATAGCTTTAAAGAAGTAGCTATTCAAATGGAAGTGGAATGCATTATCTCAAAATATTAGAGGATAGACCATTAGCCATTTGGTTATTATTGCTAAAAGATAGTTTTTTCTCTATAAATAAAATTATCTTAGTATTATAGGCAATCATTTTCAAACATCAGAGCAGCTTGGTGTTGGTGACTTTGTTTGACACAACCTAAGATGAAATGAAAAAGGATAAATTCCCCAGAAAAATTCAGTCAACTTATACAAACAAGTTAGTACCGTACCCCACCTATTAAAATTTATGACACTTCTTTAATTTCCTGAGTAACTGACTCAAATCACCATTCAGAAGGTTCTTTATGCCTTGGATTATCTAAGCAGTTTATATTAATCCCATAAATCAGATAATTGGTAACTAAATGTCTAATTTTCTTTGTGCTATGCTGATAAGACTTCTAAGGTGAGCTTAGTTTCAGAACAAAGATTCACAAAGGAGGAACAGCACATCAGGAAAATGATTTTTTTTCCCCCACATTATCTGGGCCTTTGACATTTTCATTTTAAGAAGAAAAGCTATTTAGTAAATCAAACTTAGGTATTCATCTTCTCTCTCCCCTGTGTGCTTCTGAAATACTTTACTGCCAAAATGTCTTGAGGTTATATGCTGATAGGCCCTGTGTAAATATATACTGTTGGGGGGTGGGGGAAGCTATAACTCATTTGTTACTGGGCATACTGCCATTGAAAATATTTCAATGGACTTTGTAGGAAAGAACCATGAGCAATATCAGAATGTTTGAAATACTTAACAGGGAACCAAGAGAAACATTAAGTAAATGGAATAGCTCATTTGTAATGTGCCAGGTAATACCTGTTTGGTTCTGGAGAGCAAGAGCGAGTGATTTCTGTTCTTATCAACTAAGCATTCTTTAATAGTCAGCACTGGGTGTGAAGACTTCATCCATCTATCACTTTGTGCCATCCATGGTCATGAAGAAAGATCAGATCACAAGTAGTACAAACTCCAAGAGAGAGAGTAGAGTGTGCTGTTGGTAAAGCAGAGGTTCTTCCACTGAGCCCTAGAAGGAATTGTGAAAACAACTTGAGGTTGAAATTTTCAAACGCAGGGCCGGTTGTGGCTAATGAGGTAAGAGACTTGTGCCGGCAATAATTTACCACTGGCATTTGAGGAAGAGACAAATAAACATGGTTAAGATTGCTCTTTGGCAAGAGTGGGTATGTATGTGTGTATGGCTGATTCACTTTGCTGTGTAACTGAAACTACATGGCGTTGTGAATCAACTGTACTCCAATAAAAAAATAATAAAAAAATACTTTTTGGTTATGTTTATACCAGTGTGAATGTCACAGAACTGACCACCTCTGACCACCAAGATGAGAAAATGATATATAATATTTGGGTTATCAAAGACTTGAGTAGATAACTGGGATTTGTATAAGACAAAATCTGTCAAAAAGCTGTGCCGTCTCTTGTGCCATCAAGAGAGTTCTCAACTTGTATTTGCAACTCTAAGCTGCCTACAAAGATGACAGAGTATAGATTCAGTGAAGCCAGAAATAGACAAAGAACTATCCACACAAGCACCTTAGGCAGGATTTGCCATTTAGATTCCTCCATTTGATGGTGGTTCTCAGTTCTTGATATGCTTGACGCCAAGATCTCCTAAAAAAAAAAAAGCATGCTTTCTTTCCTATTTTTTCTGTCTTTATCTTGGCAAGGACTCACTCAAATAGCCTAGGAATTTACCTAATTCATTTAATTTGAGACAACTGAAACTATAACTCTAGTTTAAAATCCCAAATATTTGTTAAAATCCTGTTACCTACATTGGGTTAAGCTTCACTGGGAAATACTGAAGATGGCCTTTGGACCCTCTGGTCATCTCGTTTATGGTTCTATTGGGCAAATTCTTTTGCTCTGTCTTGAAATCTCTGTAACAGCACTTCTGTTAAGTACTGTTTCTCAAACTTTCATGTGCATACAAATCTTCTGAGGACTTTGTTAAAAAGTAGATTGTAAGTAAGATAAGTGAGGATAGGGGCCAAGATTCTTTATTTCCAGGAAGCTTCCAGGTTGACCATGTTGGCCCAAGGGTAGACTTTGAGGTGGAAGGCACTAAATTTTTGACTTTTCTACACCATTTCCTTCACCCATGGGAAGAAGACTGGTTTATCTAATTGGAGAGAGAGCAAGAATCTGACATTGGTTCAACCATGATCCTCCTGTGAAGGCAGACATAGGAGCAGAGACCCCTTACTGCATATGGCAGCGTCTTTTGCCCTCTCCCTTTGCAACTGCCCTGCCAAGGAGTGGAAGTTTTCTTCTCTATCTGGCAGAGCTCTGGGCAGTTTCTGCCTGTGGGGGCAGGGAATGCACAGCTGGGCCTATGGCAGACAGTTCTGGAAAGTCAGTATACCTGGTAAATCTGCATTTTAGGAAGCCCCTTTGGCTTCAGTCAAAATATTCTAAATCCAGCTTCATCATCAATCGACTTGACCTTCTGACCTTTCATCTGAACCCCCCTTCGTTTCTCAGTTTGTTTTGAACCCAGTAGGGAAGGGAGTGTAATTAATTAGTCCTTTAAATTCCAGTGAATACTGCAGAAACCCTGGCCGCCTGATACAGGAGCTCATTGTGGCTTCATGGATGTCATAGCATAATTATTATCTTTGTGAGATCTTCAGCTCCTTTCCCCCTCAATGTCAAGGGTAAGACAAGAATGACAGTTATTTTGAATAAGGTTTTAAAAATGAGGGCACCTGTCTTGCTGTTGCTGGACTTCTTACATCTTCAGAACCTGCTGAAATTTAGGTCCCCTTAAAATGCTGAATTCAGATGAGAGGAGAAGCCTGTTTTACCTATGAACCCCCTGGGAAAGTCCTACGGCTCAGAGCAGTACTGGTGTCAGGCTTTTGCCGAAAAGAATAGCTATTTTAAGGAGGTTACAGGCTCTAAGAGCTAAGCTGTAAAAACCATGGCTCTAGTTTGGTTTAATTCTATCCATTGAGTCTCTTTGGACACCTTGTAGTACCAATTACTCCTCCACCAACTTAGAAATTTGTGTATCACTCAGCCTTACATGGTGATGTTGCCTTTAAACCTTGTCTGACACAAAGTCTAGACCCTCAGGCAGCCATTGAAAATCATCCAATTTTGTGTTCTCTTTTATGGCAACTGAATTTGTGGCATATCTGTAAGAATATGGGCTACAGTGTAAAACCAAAATTCAAATATCAGCCCTATTATTACCTAAATGCTTTAGAGTCTAGCGCTTGTTTAACTTTTCTGAGCTCTTGGTCATAACTTTCCTTCCAAGGAGTAAGTGTATTTTAATTTCATGGCTGCAATTACCATCTGTGGTGATTTTGGAGCCCAGAAAAAAAAAGCCTGACACTGTTTCCACTGTTTCCCCGTCTATTTCCCATGAAGTAGTGGGTCCAGTTGTCATGATCTTAGTTTTCTGAATGTTGAGCTTTAAGCCAACTTTTTCACTCTCCTCTTCCACTTTCATCAAGAGGCTTTTTAGTTCCTCTTCACTTTCTGCCATAAGGGTGGTGTCATCTGCATGTCTGAGGTTAGTGATATTTCTCCCGACAATCTTGATTCCAGCTTGTGCTTCTTCCAGCCCAGTGTTTCTCATTATTTATTCTGCATAGAAATTAAATAAGCAGGGTGACAATATACAGCCTTGACGTATTCCTTTTCCTATTTGGAACCAGTCTGTTGTCCCATGTCCAGTTCTAACTGTTGCTTCCTGACCTGCATACAGGTTTCTCACGAGGCAGGTCAGGTGGTCTGGTATGCCGATCTCTTTCAGAATTTTCCACAGTTTTTTGTGATCCACACAGTCAAAGGTTTTGGCATAGTCAATAAAGCAGAAATAGATGCTTTTCTGGAAGTCTCTTGCTTTTTCCATCATCCAGCAGATGTTGGCAATTTGATCTCTGGTTCCTCTGCCTTTTCTAAAACCAGCTTGTTAAATTAAAAGATGCTTACTCCTTGGAAGGAAAGTTATGACAAACCTAGATAGCATATTCAAAAGCAGAGACATTACTTCACCAACAAAGGTCCATCTAGTCAAGGCTATGGTTTTTCCAGTATGGATGGATGTGAGAGTTGGACTGTGAAGAAAGCTGAGCGTCGAAGAATTGATGCTTTTGAACTGTGATGTTGCAGAAGACTCTTGAGAGTCCCTTGGACTTCAAGGAGATCCAACCAGTCCATCCTAAAGGAAATCATTCCTGAATACTCATTGGAAGGACTGATGCTGAAGCTGAAACTCCAATACTTTGGCCACCTGATGTGAAGAAATGACTCACTGGAAAAGCCCCTCATGCTGTGAAAGATTGAAGGCCAAAGGAGAAGGGGACGACAGAGGATGGGATGGCTGGATGGTATCACCGACTCAATGGACATGAGTTTGAGTAAGCTATGGGAGTTGGTGATGGACAGGAAAGCCTGGTCTGCTGCAGTCCATGGGGTCACAAAGAGTCGGACCTGACTGAGCTACTAAACTGAACTACTATTAATATAACATTTTAATTCAACCTTTGCCTTGTGCTATTCTCCAAGCTTTAGGAGATCATGACCTCCAATGTCTATTTCCTGTCATAATCCACAGGAAAATCCAAATACAAGCATTGTCTGAGTTCAGTTGCTTACTAATCTTGACATCAACTTATAAAAATAAAGTTAAGTAGTAATGTGCCTCAAAATAATATGTTCATGTCAGGGAGGAAGAAATTTTCCTCTATGCTTCTAGGGTATTTTGTCTGGGATAAGAATTAAATTGCCATGAGATACATTAACAGGAAAACATCAAACAAAAGTTTAATAGCAGGTATACATGGGAGAGACCCAGAAGAACTGAGAAATTTGCCAAAATGACGGAAAACCTCACTTTAAATATCATCTTCAACTAAAGACAAAAGAAGAGGTTAGCAGCAGTGGTTTGGGATTTCTAGGGGGGGAAAGACTATCCACATGAAGATAGAAAAGCAATTATTTGGGAATTAAATGCTTGTTGGGCTTCATGGAGACAATGGGACAAAGAGTGGACTCTGATCTCTAGGCCCTGCTGAGTTCCCCCCACCAACCCTAGCCCTTATTCTTAATGGATATCTCTGGTGATAGCTCTATTCTGGAAGAGGCCCTCTATCTAAATTTTTTTAAGACAGGAGGAAGGTCAAAATTCCTTCTTGAGTCCTTTGGGCCTTGATATTTTTCAGCTCAAAATAGTCTACATGCCAAAGAGATATTTTGTGGTGACAAGTTTTGCTTGCCTGTGTACACAATTTAGAATTTTCTGTTATATTAATGGTTCTACTAATATCTTTCATTCTCTTGATATTTTAAATACAGTAAATATATGGCAAGGTGTCTCTGAAGACTTAATATTTGAGGTTAAGAGTGATTCTATGAAGGACTTCCCTGGTGGTCCAGTGATTAAGATTCTGTGGGTTCCATAGCAGAGAGCATGGGTTCAATCCCTGTTTGAGGAACTAAGATCCTGTATGCCATGCAGCACGGCCAGAAAAAAAAAAAAAAAGTAAGTGAACTCAAAACTACCAGATAATTTCAGTCCTTCCATATTGGAAGAGAACAGATAATCAAGCTTGACAACAGGTTGCTACCTCTTATGATCAAAACACAAGGAAGTTATTAAGAACATTGAAATGAGACCTGACAGGTTTGATAGTAATATGCAAAGCACTGTTACAATATACAAGTGTGTTACAATGAGAAACATCTTCCTTTTTCTTCTTTAAATGCCCACAAGGAAGGTGCATAACCAGTCTCTTAAACTCATTACTTGTTTTAGTTTCTTTGACATCATTTGCTGCTATCTCAACTTCATGGAAAGAACACCTGTGAGAAACAACAATAGCATTCACTTTTAAAGACTTTATGGTAAACAAACATGAATTGTTGTAACCAGTCAAAGTCAAAACTCTGATTTCGTAGAAAATTAAAAGGTACATATATTTAGCAGGTTTTCTTTATGGAGATGGGGATGGTGAAGGTAATGCCATTTGATAAAGATCATACTCACTACAAAAATTTGAACTATTGGAGAAATTCTTTTTTAAAACTATTTGATCAAGAGAATGATTATTTTTTTTAAAAAGGAAGTATTGCTTTAACATAATTTGGCAATTGACAGAAATCTACATTCTTTCAAGGCAGTGCTCTTTATTTGTTTGGTTCTCTGACATGTGCCAAACGCCTAGAACTGTACCTGATACTCAGCAGCGTTCAATAAATACTTGCTGAATGAACTCATGTATCAGTTTTTTAATATGTGACCAGTCATGCTATTAATGGAGAAAGAAATGGCAACCCACTACAGTATTCTTGCTTGGAGAATCCCGTGGACAGGGGAGCCTGGTGGGCTGCTGTCCATGGGGTTGCACAGAGTCAGACACAACTGAAGCGACTTAGCATGCATGCATGCATACATTGGAGAAGGAAATGGCAACCCACTCCAGTATTCTTGCCTGGAGAATCCCATGGACAGAGGAGCCTGGTAGGCTACAGTCCACGGGGTCGCAAAGAGTCTGACACGACTAAGCAACTTCACTTTCACTTTCAATCATGTTAGGACAAAAAGCACTTATTGTCCTTCACTTGTCAAACTGATGAATTTTTAAAACCTTTTTCTTTAAAAGAGAAATGAAAAAAGACAAGAGAAAATTTCCATTTTCACAAGTGTGACCATTCTTTCCTTTAAGTGGAGAGAAATATGAGAACACACTCAAATAAGTTCAAACCTGATTGCAACTCAACTCTGTCCTGCTCTTGGCACAGAATGAGACAAGTCAAACAAGTCAGTTCAGAACCTCTGCTCCAACAGTGACTCAGGGACCTGGCTTGCTTTCACTTTGAAACTGTCATTTTGGAGAGCTTTACTTCTAGCCACGTGGAGAGCAGAGAGGAGTGTGGACAACTCACAAGAACATTTTAATTGGCTTGGGCTAGTAGTAAGGTTTCCTTCAACTCAAATTCCCATTGGTGGGGACTCAGCCATATAATTTCCTCCTCTCTGCAAAGATGGCTGGGAAATGTAGTGACCGTTGTCTCTTCCATGGTGAATATCAATAGCTCAACAGTGCAGACTTGATGTTGCACCATAGTTTAAAATATAAATTGTTACATTTTAGAGGCAGAATTTGATCGTGGGCTAGGAGAGACTCTATTATTTGCATATGCTGGTATTTTTTGTTTTTTCAGCTAACTGCAAAGTGATTCCAGATTTTCATTCTCAACAGATTGACATTTCTTTTGGTCCTGTTTAAACGTATCTCTTCCAATGGGCTAGTGGTTTATTGTCAGCTTCCATTGTTTTTTCTCTACTGTTATTAACAGAGTAAATACTTTGCTTTCTTTGACCCTGGTTTCAACCAGCCATACTGGCATGTAGTCTGGACAAATGTATCATTAATTTTCTTTAACTGATCCTGGAACTTGGCTAATTATATTTATATAGTAGATGTATTTTTACCTCCATAACATGGAATGAGAAACTAAAAACATTTTACGCAGCAATTTAAGAGAACATTCAAAGTTAATAAACAAAAAACAGCGGCAGCAACGGCAAGAACAACAACAAGAGCAAACAATTTTTTGTACTTGAAGGCAAGAGTTCAGCGCAAATCTTTCTTGGTGCTCAGGTACCTGTTTTTCTTGTTAGATTGCAGAGAATGGTTTGAGTGGTTTTGTAACTTGTATTCGTCCAAGTCTTGAACTATGGTTTCATGGATTGCTTTGTCTTTTTATCAACCTGAAAACAACTTTTCTGTATTAATGGAACTGATTTTGCAGCAGTGATTAAATATATTTCTTCATCTTAGGCTAAAATTTTGATCAAATTCCTATGTGATTATCACTCCTTCACATATGTATAGTCTCAGTGATTGTGTAAAGGAGCATTTGGACCCTGTTGGATCATCCCTAAAATCTAGAGAATCTGATTTGCACAGGCAATTTTTCTTAACCTAT
Organism: Cephalophus harveyi; assembly: GCA_006410635.1. Taxonomy (NCBI): domain Eukaryota; kingdom Metazoa; phylum Chordata; class Mammalia; order Artiodactyla; family Bovidae; genus Cephalophus; species Cephalophus harveyi. The sequence continues at coordinate 13,398 of SJYT01053842.1, forward strand.
CTGGAAATAATCAATAGCCAAAATATAAGGGTAAACTGCCAGATTCTCTTCTTGCCTCTCAGCAGATTGTGTCAAGCTTTCACCCATTTTCATGATATTCTTTTGGCATTCCAAGTTCAAGGGCAATTTTTGATACAAGAATTTGGGCTTTGAATTTTCTGTATATTTTCTTGTTTTAGAAAATTTAGAGCTTTGGATATTTAGGGCTATCTCTTTGGATTATGTTTCGAATATCTCCTAGATGATGTTATACCACTATTTTGAATTAGATGCATATTTACACATAGGAAACTTGCTGGCCTTCACATTTCCTCACTTTTCTTTTTAAAGTCAACACAGTATTTACTTCTAGAGATTTCCTTTATATAGGCTGTGCATTCCCTATACCAAGCTTCCCTATGTTTTAGACTCTGTATCACAAGATATTGAAAAGACAAAGGAGTAACTGTGGATCCTACAGTCTAGAATCTCCAGGGACTTAACAATTGGGAACATTTGCTTCTGTCACCCTCAGAAGAGTAATGGTAGAAAGGAAAGAAATTGAGAAACACTGTGACAAATTTAACATAGAAATGTGTTAAGAAGATCTGAGGAAAACGAGTAGAAAAAATTGAGAGCTGTTAACTTGAAAAATGTTAAATAACATGGCATACAAATCTATTTGGAAAGTTTTTGGCTCATTGGTAATAGATTTTTGGTGTGCTAAACACAATTTTCTTTTTGGGCGGGGGACAGGAGATGGAAGGGAGATCAAGGAGTCAAAGCAGAAGGAAGGTTAAATCTGATTAATATCTTTTTTTGGGGGGGTTTAAAGAATATATTTCTTTAAATATAAGACATTTCTTATGTCTTAATTAGTATAACTGTAAAGTTGAATAGTTCAGTTCAGTTGCTCAGTCGTGTCTGACTCTTTGCATCCCTATGGACTGCAGCATGCCAGGCCTCTCGGTACATCACCAACTCCTGGAGTTCAGTTGAATAAATGGTTTGTGTGTGCTAGTTGCTCAGTCGTGTCCAACTCTTTTCAACGCTATGGACTGTAGCCCACCAGGCTCCTCTGTCCATGGGATTCTCCAGGCAAGAATACTGGAGTGGGTTGCCATTCTCTTCTCCAGGGGATCTTCCTAACATAGGGATCGAACCAGGGATCTCCCACATTGTAGGCAGATTCTTTACCATCTGAGCCACCAGGGGGTACTTAACATTGAAATGTGTTTTTTGTTTTTCATTTATATTTTACTTTATTTTACTTTACAATATTGTATTGGTTTTGCCATACATCAACATGACTCCACCACGGGTGTACACATGTTCCCAATCCTGAACCCCCCTCCCACCTCCCTCCCCATCCCATTCCTCTGGGTCATCCCAGTGCACCCAGCCCCAAGCATCCTGTATCCTGCATCAAACCTAGACTGGCGATTCATTTCTTACATGATATTATACATGTTTCAATGCCATTCTCCCAAATCATCCCATCCTCTCCCTCTCCCACAGAGTCCAGAAGACTGTTCTGTACATCTGTGTCTCTTTTGCTGTCTCGCATACAGGGTTATCATTACCATCTTTCTAAATTCCATATATACGCATTAGTATACTGTATTGGTGTTTTGCTTTCTGGCTTACTTCACTCTGTATAATCGGCTCCAGTTTCATCCACCTCATTAGAACTGACTCAAATGTATTCTTTTTAATGGCTGAGTAATACTCCATTGTGTATATGTACCACAGCTTTCTTATCCATTCATCTGCTGATGGGCATCTAGGTTGCTTCCATGTCCTGATTAATTTCTAAGTAGTGTAGAATTGCTGTCTTGTTGTCAGCCTTTCTTAATCTAACTTCAGATGTCACCAAACAACATTTATATTATGTGTTTCCTTGTGTGTTAGTCTAGCCTAATTTACTTTACTGACTAGGCTTGTGGTAGACAAGCTAGTTCCCTACACTGAGTCTATTTTATCTGTCTCTGTGGTATAAGAATTCCATACTTTTGTTTAAAGTGGCAATGTGCCCAAAATTCCTTGCAACTAGTGGTGGTCCTATGACCCATTCTTGGCCGATGAAATGTTAAGAAAGTCTACTGGTGGAGCTTCCAAAAAATAAATCCCACTTTTTCTAATAAAAGGTGAAAAATCTCACCTGGCATGTGTCTGTTGTCCTCTGCCCTTTTCCTTTCCTCCTGCCTAGAATGAGAACTTTATACATGAAGGTGCAGCAGCCATCCTGTGATCATAAGACAAAGGATCCCATGTTAAGGATGACAAAATATGGTATAGAAAGCGCTTTTTTCCTTGAACAATTGTTTCAGCCTTGAACTGTCCACCTGTAGAGTCCTTGTAAAATGAGATCTATTTCTTTCTGCTTGTTTAAGCTGCTCTGGTTGGTTTCTGTTCCATGCCACCAAATGCAATCCTAAATGACTCAGCTTAATTTGACAGTGGTTTTGTAAGTTCTACAATAGGATCCTTTCTATTTCCACAGGGAGGCTAGAGACCAACTGTTTTATTGTCTTCCTCTGTCTGTGCAGATAATTGAAATTACCAACACACAAAGGCTAAAGTCATCATGAGGGTATCTCCTCTCTGATAGCTGAAACAGTTAATAAGAAGAAATGAAAATGCAAAGCTTTTTGTCGGATCATCTTTTCTGCCCTTGATCCCCCTAAACTGCTCTTTTGGAAATTTTTTTTGGAATGTACTGCTTCCCTGTTCTTTATATCCATCAAGGCCATCTTGAGAGTCTCTCCCACCTTGCTGCCTTTCATTCTGGGTTATTACAAATGCATAATTTTCTGGACACATTTTATAGCCTATTTTAGAGCTGAAAGGACCTTAGAAATGCTCTTTCTCCATGTGGAGAAAAAAGAGTGAGATAATTGTGCAGGTGAAAATTTCCAGATGAAACAAGACTTACTGGCAGTCTTTGTGTGTGACAAGCGCTGATTACAATGGCAAACACTTATGATGTTTTTACTATATTTCCAGCCCAGTACTAAACAACATTCATGCTTTATTAACATTTCATCCTTCCAACAACATCACAAGAAAGCATATTCATTTTACAGATGAGGAAACTCAGGCATGGAAAGGTGAAGTAACATCTCAAGGTCATATATCTAGTCATGCCTTACTTCAAGGAGGTCTGGGAAATGGAACAGTGAACCACTCATCCTTCACCATAACAGATGTCAAGCAAATAAAAATATCATATGATTGGTCTGTTACAGGTTAATAGAAACCTCAACAGTTGCCCTGTCACGTGTTAATCACTTGTAAGTAGTTCGAGGATAGTAAGATCTCCATGTACCCTATAAATAAGCAGTTACTATATTTCAGGCATTAAGCCTGGTCTTGGGGATATAACATGGTACAAATTCCAGTTCTTGCTTTCAGGGAATTTACAGCTTATAGGGGGAGACTGAGAAGCAAAAAGGCAAGCGAGTGCTGTCTTCTATATGTGGGTAGGAGAGGCAGTGATAGAGAAGGTGTCATAGGCATGGACAGTATCATCAGCTGAGGACAAAAGGTAGCAAAGACCACGATACACAGTGGCATGTCAGGAGGGTAGTGTGGCTGGACTGTTAACTTAAGCGGTCATATGGCTACAAGTAGGATGTGAGTTTGCTCGATAAGAGAAGCGAGAAGTCATCAAATGGCTTCACTTAGAACAGTGATGTGATCAGATTTATATTATAGGAAAATCACCCTGGCTGTTCTATAGGGGCAATGTCAAAATGAGGTTTTTGATTCTGTCTTTAGAAGACATCATTTCTTTGTTTTTCACATTCTTTATTTTCATACCACACATGATAAATACTCACCAGAAACTGAGGAAAGAAAAAAACAGATTCCTTGCTTTATCACAAATACATCAGGACATTGGGATAAGAATTGGTTTTTCTGTGTATATTTGGGCAACTTAGAATAAACTGCATCAGGTGAATATGAGCTAGTCTTATTATAGATTTGAGACAGAGCAATATTGAGTTTGGCTTCCCCAGTGGCTCAGAGGTAAAGAATCCACCTGTAATAAAGGAGACATGGAGATCCGGGTTCAATCCTTGGGTCGGAAAGATCCACTGGAATAGGGAATGGCAACCCACTCAGTATTCTTGCCTGGAAAATCCCATGGACAGAGGAGCCTGGTGGGCTACAGTCCATAGGGTTGCAAAGAGTCAGACATGACCAGGCACTCATACATCATACTAATCTTACATCAATATTGAGATTAATGCATTTGTGTACATTTGACTGTGTTGTTCAAAGTTTTCTATGACTGAACAGAAAGTACAATAGACTTTATAATAGTAGTAATATAATAATAATGCACTCTCTTTTAGCAAACTTACATATAAAAATGGAAAACTTTCCTTGCCCTTTCTAAAAGGTCGAGTGCTTTATCCTGAAGGGCACCTCTTTAAGCCACATTCCAAGGCATCCTCATCTCAGTTAGAGTTACTTTTCTAAATTAACAAAAACATCCCAGTGACTACTCTATATCACATCAAAGTTGTGAGACCAAAAAAAAAAATGTTAGGTAATTATGCAAATGAAACCTTCTCCACTTGTGCTAAATAGTAATGATAGTCTTTTGTTCCATGATTCATTATCATGCTCAGTCCATTCACGTGTGTGTGACTGCCCTTTCTGAGCCAACGTGAAAGAAGAAAACAAAGCCTCATTTTCAACATCATATCCAGTGATGATGAATGTCTGCAATAAAGTCCATAATATGACACACAATACTTGTACAATAAATACTGAAAAATAAGGAATCATGCTGAAAAGATGTGACCATTTCATTTGTGATGTCATTTTTTATCTGCAACAAACAGACAACATTTAACTTGATCAAATTTTAAAATTGCAGTTCCTATTGCAATTCCTGGTAGTGATGTATGCTTGACCTCTCCAGATGATAGATTTATTAATTTGAGTGATATTAAAAAAGTTTATTACTTGGTGCTAATTCTTTAAAAAAAAAATAATGCTAGTGTCTCACTGAAAGGAAAAAAAGAGTCTCATATGATTAACTTCATATTGGTACAAAGTTATTATTAAATTTTTCTTAAGGTTCATAACAGGTAAGGAAAAATAGTCTATGTAATTCTTGGTGCTTTCTTCACTTTGATGTTTTCACATGTATTAGTGATTAGTTATTTTGAGTACTTTTCACCATCTTCTCTAAGATCTGTCTGTGCTATTTACCAGCAATGTGACTTTGAGCAACTTAATCTAAGATCTCATTTTCTACACTTAGATTCTATGAAATATAGACAAGTAATACAACCATAAGGGGTTGTCATGAGGATCAAATGAAAAAATGAAAATGTCTAACACATATTAAGCTCTTGTTGGAATCTGAGCTAAGACACTGCTCTTTAGAAAGTGGAGGTCACATCTTGAAATTAAATGAAGGTAAGAATGACAATAGAAACAGACAGGTAAGTTCTTTTTTGTGATATTTTTGCTCTTTTCTTCTAAATTCAAAGTGAGGAGTGTCAACAAAATTCTTTATTGCTGTCCTTGAACAATTTTAGGAAGGTTCATGGGAATTTGAAAGAATTTTGAATCAGTAAAATGAGCCTTTGCTATATGCCATATGATTGTGCTATATTTTTTTTTTTTCTAATATAGCTGATAATGAATTTCCTTCCCAACTTTTAATGGGAAGAGATGTCATATTGCCCTATTTCAAAAATGTCTTATTAAATCTGACTCTGAGCCTCTGGTCTCTGAGATGTCAGGTTTGGATCCCTAGGATCATACAAAGATGTGTATGAACAGTGAGACTGAAGCACAGTTGTGGTTGTCTTTGCAGTTGCTGCTTTCAGGCCTGGCCTTGCACTCTATGGGAACACAAACCTTGTATGACTTTTCCAGTTCTCCCAGTTGTCTCCTTCTTCACCTCCCTTGGCTGATGCTCCATCTGAATATCACTGCCCCTGTATTTCAGGCTTGGATGATATACCATCTGGCAGGATATGGAATATGATTTTCCAAGTGCCACCAAGGGACCAGTGGAAGAGAAACACAAAAGTTCAAAGAGTTACCTCTCTAGGAGGAGAATCTTGACCACTGAGAAATGGGAGAGAAACAAGATCAATTACCTGTCTTTTTTGGTCCGTGTGGACTTTTACAAGTGTAGTTTCTCTTTGCAAACTCACCAGGAGAAGACCTTCATGCCAAGTGAACATGCCTGCTGAGCAGCCTGTGATATCTTCATGCTTTCTGAAGTGGGATTCAGTTCATAATTCATTGTATCACATTGTTTCTCATCTTTCCACACTCCCTCTCCCTGTTTTTCCTTACCCTAACTGCCCTGGGCTTGTGTCTCCTAAGCAAAGTTTGATGGTATTAGTCTTTGCCCTAGTTCTTCTGTATCGAAAACCAAGCTAAGATGTCACACAGCCATTCCCCATTATGTGCAGCATGGAAATGGAGTACGAATCTTTGCTGTAGGAGGGGATGCCCCTTCTAAGTTGATCTCTTCCCAGTCTTAGGATATTCATCCTTCCCGTGTCAGGTCCTTCCCTCAATTCAAACTTCAACATCAGCCTTTCCTAGTAAGTTCATATTTCCAAAAAAACACTAGATGAAGAATTGCCTTCAGGTGGCTTTACATCTGTTTCACACCTGAACACCAAAGTCACAAATTACTTTCTGTGTCAGGGAATACCAGACTTGGATCTCAAGCTCAGCTATTGTCTTAAGATGTCAGAAAATAAATTCTCAATTGATTATCTTGCTACACTAGCAGCTCTCTATTTCAGTATTCCATCAGTTCAGTTCAGTTCAGTCGCTCAGTCGTGTCCGACTCTTTGCGACCCCATGAATCGCAACACGCCAGGCCTCCCTGTTCATCACCATCTCTCGGAGTTCACTCAGACTCACATACATTGAGTCAGTGATGCCATCCAGCCATCTCATCCTCGGTCGTCCCCTTCTCCTCCTGCCCCCAATCCCTCCCAGCATCAGCGTCTTTTCCAATGAGTCAACTCTTCGCATGAGGTGGCCAAAGTACTGGAGTTTCAGCTTTAGCATCATTCCTTCCAAAGAAATCCCAGGTCCATACAGACATCCAAACCACTGAAAACAGAGGAGATTCATTAAAATCCCATGGAATGCTTCAAAAGGGTCAGAGGTTTTCTTTAGCTTCCTGGAGCTTTAAAATTTGTAGTTTCTTTATAGAAACATGAACTTTAAATTTAACCAAAAAGAGTTTGGGGTGACAATTTAGGTAAAACTGCTACATAAGAAACTGCTTCTTTGTTCCTTTTTCTTCAAAGTTAGGATAATAAATAACCTAGAAATGAGAAGCATCTGGACAGTGAGACATCATCATGGGAGAGGAAGACAAAAATTTTCCACTACCTAGGTGTTTATTTATGAAATATTGTTAGGGAGTTTGGTATACAAGTGGGTTGTAGAGTTTAAAATGGTTTTTTGTTCTTGTCCTAGAGATACTAGCCAATGCTACTAAATAAGTTTTAAAAATTGAGTGTATAAAATTAGAAAGAAGGAGGTAAAATGACAGTTACTTACAAATGATATAATCATATATTTGAATATTCAAGATAATCAACTGAAAAACTTACATCTATAAGACAACTAAGAAAACATTAGTAATTAATAAGCCAAAATCAAATAACTTTTTTTGTACCTGGGTAAAAAATATATCAGAAGGAAA